>JBBJLR010000037.1:14582813-14606700 GCA_037577145.1 Brachypetersius gabonensis
GAGCAGTGTGTGGGGACGGTACCTTGCTCAGGGTACCTCAGAGGTGCCTAGCGGTCTTGGGAATCGAACCTGGACTTGCTGATCACAAGGCGAATGCCTTAACCACTAGGCTACCAGCTGCCCCGTATTGTTCAAAATCTTGATTTTGAACAAAACTGATACAGTATTGTTCAAAATCTTGAACCACCCCTTGTTTCTATTTAGCTATGAGTCACCTTGTTGGTGCAAACTATCTTTTGATTCATACGTAGGTCACTGTGTGTTAGAACAATTTAAAATGTTCCTCTGAAACTGGTCAGGTTTAGTGACTGATCTAAAAATGCAAGCCTTTAAAAAAAAAGTCCTTTAGGAAGCCTGGAGAACTGTTCCTCAAGACTGTTTTTATCTCAAAAAATACACAAGTCTGGCTATGCTAAAAAGGCAGGAGTGGCTCAAGACTGTTGAGCACAGTATTGTATGGTTTTTTTTTACAGAAATTTCTGTTTGTCATTTTGCCCACCACTGTGAAATCATCATATTTAATTTACATGAATGTACTTTTTTTCTTCACTTTCTTTAGGAAAGAACGTCTGGTTTATGTTGGGATCAGTGTTGAAAACATAATCACACCTTCCGTAAGCATACATTTCAAACATGGACATTATTCCAAAATAACAAAGTAGCAAAATACGGAAAATAACCCAAAATAATGCTTTGGTTTGTTTGCACTGTTTTTAATAAAAGGTTGAGGTAGAAGAAGAAAAAGAGGAGGAGCATGTGGTGAAAGAGAAGAAGGAGGTAAAAAAATCCAAGAGCTGGGGTCGGAGATCTACCAGAGCAAAGAAATATATTAGCTACAGGTATTTTCAAGTCTTGTCTTTTTATGTACTTTTTGTGCTGTTCTCAGGAAACTTAACATTTTGTTGCATTTGTACCAGGTTCGATGAGTTTGATGAAGCGATCGAAGAAGCAATTGAAGAAGATATCAAAGAAGCTGAAGGTGGAGGTAAAACTTGCTGCTCTGAAATGTTCCTGTGTATCGTTTATGATGTGCTGGTTTTAAGGCTTGTCAAACTGGTGGTGGTGGTAAAGCACGTTTTCATGTGTTCACCTGCAGGAGCGGGTCGAGGAAAGGACATGGCCAACATCACAGGCCACCGAGGGAAGGACATGTCCACCATCCTACAGGAAGAAGGAAAGGAGAATGGGCGGCCCCAGCGGCCCAGCGCAGGTCAGCGGCGGAAAAAGCGGCGGCGTCTCAATGACCTGGACAGCGACAGCACCGTGGAAGAAGAGGAGAGTGAGGAGGAGTTCCGTCTCAGTGACAGGTACAACAGGCAGTGATGTTCAGAGGCACTAACGCATTTGTTGTAAGTAGGTGTGTTACGGGAATTTGAAATATTGTGATCTCGCAATGCAAAAATGTGACGACATAACGTGACTCACCCAAATAATCTTAATTTTTGTAAACGTAACATTGCAGTAGCGACGAGGAGGAATTTGTTGCATCTGACAATGATGCGGAGAGTGAGCCAGAGGCCCAGTCCTTTGACGACAGTGATTTCGGCAGTGATGGCCGCGGTCCAGTCAAACGCTTTTCGTCCAGGCGGACAGCGACACAGCGGTCAAACAGGCGGCCCCGCAGACGGCGCCGGCCCAGAGGTTACTCCGATGATGAAGAGCTTGAGGAGACTGATGAAGAAGAGGAAGAAGAAATCGGTAAGGGTCCCTTTAGAGCATAACTAGGTCTGAACAAAATGAGTATTAAAATTATACTGAGACATATTGCAATTGCAATATAATTCAATATATCAGAGGGTCCAGTTATTAATTCTACAGCATAAATATACGTTGGAAATTTAGGAATGAATAATAAATTACATTTGTGGTATACAAACCTGCACAAAAGGAACAAAAGAAATAAGGAAATGCACAAAAGGAACAAAAGAAACAAGGGGGGGGGTCACTGGGGGTGCTAATGGTGGGTGGGGCTAACAGAATTCCGCACCAGGGCCCCTCTCGATATCGTTCATCCGGGGTGAGCGGGTGGTGAGAAGTGCCATCAGCTCACAAATGTCCGGTATGCCCAATGGCCCGTCGAGCACTGTGTCAAAACTTGACGTTTTAAAGTCGCCCGGTTCTAAACTAGAACTCTGTACGCTCTGCGCTGCCTTTTTTCACACCCATTTTCTGACAAATCCCGCCTCTTTCGGCTGCGATTGGCTAATAATATGTCAACTTCTGTGCTCGGATTGGCTAATTTTAAACAATACAGCAGATCACCAAGTAGCAGGGGACTACCAGCCAATCATTTTATTATCACACGAATCGCACACTTTTTCTACTTTTTTAAGTCTTGCGGGCCATTAAAAAAATCAAAAGGGCGGGATCTGGCCCACGGGCTGCTAGTTGAATAGACGTGCCCTAGAGCATGTTGACCAGTGCTTTTTTTTTTTTTGCATAAAAACTGAACATTCTAGTTTACACCACAACAGAAGTAAATGTAGATTTTGTTGACATTTGCTGTATTTCCAAATTTTGTTTTTTGAGGGTATCATATTTATATTATTTGTGATATAGAATTGTAAGCTGCGCCTGGGTATTGTGATATTGTATCGGGAGGTCACTGGTGATTCCTAATCCTTAATATTCTGTAGTTTGGTTTTGTTTGTGCTTCATGCTAATGTGTGTTGTTTTTGTGTGTGGTGTGTGTGTGGTGTGTGTGTGTGTGTGTGTGTTTTCAGTGACCGAGGGATCCAGTGAGTTCAGTGACAGTGATCTGGACATGCGCAGACGCCGGTCCCATCGGAGCCGGAAGCAGCAGGTCAACTACCGTGAAACGTCCGACTCGGACGGCTCCCAGGCGAGCACCAACAGGGACAAGCCGAAGAACCGCAGACGTTTGTCCAGCTCTGAGAGCGACGGTCAGATTCCTCCAACAATCCAGTTTACAAATCAGCTTACTGTCATGTGAGTTTTATTACAGTGTTGCTGTCAAAATAAAGCTGTTTTTTTTTGTTGTCCTACAGTGAGTTTCTGCTCAGCGGATTCTGACGAGGAGGAAAGGAAGAGCAAAAAGCGGAAGGTTGATTCTTCGGAAGAGGAATCTCGCAAACGGCGCCAGCGTCTGTCGCTCAAGCGCAGGAGGCAGTCGGAGGATGATGACGATGACGATGACGATTCGGACGAATCAGAAGAGGAGGATCGGCCCATCCGCAAGCGGGTGAACCGCATCGACTCCGACGACACCGAGGAGGAAGAGGAGAAGGAGAGGGAGAAAGAGAAGGAGAAAGAGAAGGAGAAAGAAAAGGAGAAAGAGAAGGAGAAAACAACGGAAAAAGAGTCAGAGGATGTCCTGGGGAAGGGCGTTGGATCTGTTGACTACAACCTGGTGGAACTTCCTCCCACTAATGGACAGAGCCCCATGAAAGCGCTCGAGGGGTTCGTCCCGCGGCCATCTGTGGGCGTGGGCAATCCCGGTGTCATGGGTCACATGGGCCTGAAAAACAGCAGCGCGCCACTGCCTGTTGCTATGGCCGCAAATGGCCTGGTCCCCCAGGAGATGGCGCCACAGGATGAGGACGAGGACGACCTCTTGGGGGTCACAGACCTTGTAGACTATGTCTGCAACAGTGAACAGTTGTAAGACATGACATCCTTTTTGTTTTTTTGTCTTTCTACCACTTTTAAGGGTTTTCTTTCTCCACCCCCTCATTCAGCACTCCTTTTTTTATTGTGTTTCTGTTTAATACTGATTGTTTTTAGTTTTGCGTCATTGCCATGTTAAACAGTGTCATCTGGACATTTGAGCTGACCGAATTCTCTGCTCAGCAGGAAAGACTGAAGATGGGGATGGATGTAAGCGTACCTTGAGCACGGTCTTCGGTTTGCCCTTCTTCTTCTTGATGCAAGCCTCCGTGGGATGGTCATCAGCTTTGTGGAGGCTGATGGGAACCAGCTTTGGATTAGTCACTCCCCAGCAGGAGCAGCACCTGAACAAAAGATGTAAATAAATTCACCAAACGAGGGTGTGGTCGGCGGGGACATCTGCAAGAGACTTCCGAGATGTTTGTATTTTTTAAAATCAAGTGAAATGAGACTCTGAGCCTCTGGCAAGAGCAGAAACAACCTCCCAAACTCTATTACACTAATCAAATAGCCATTCCTCAGAAACCTCACATAAGAAGCAGTGTGGTCTGTTTTCATTATTTGTCAAATTTGAAAATACATGAGTATTGTTCCTTTTCCATTGTCACTTTTGCTGGGAAATTGGAAAAAACAAGAAAGACGTGGAGGGTCGTAAATGCATTCCAGGCAAGGTCTGGATACCGTTCTTTTCTAAAACTAGCATCTAATCATCTCTTTGTATGTTTACCTTTTGTTTTGTAGTCATGGTAGTTATCCACATACACCCCCACCCCATCAACACCACCCCACCCCACCCCACCCCACCCCACCCCAGTCGATGTGGGATAGGCTCTTGAATGTCTTCAACACTGATTGGTTTGAATCTGCTCATCACATTTGTCTGTATTTCAGTGAACACATAAGCTTGTTTTTTTGTTAAACTATTTATTCTGTTATAACTAATTGCAGCTCAATCATTCGAAAACTTTCTTCACGAGGGTCAACGGCTGTTTAGTGTGGAATTATTGGAATTCTCAAATCGTAAAAGTGGAATTCTGAGATTGCTCCTAAATGGGTCTTGTGTAGAAACGGCCATCTCTTTAAAAAAAAAAAAAAAAGAAACTGAAAAAAAACTGAAAATGAAAAAATCTTTTTGTAGTATCTCATGCTATTTTACAGGCTGCCTTGACTCTCTTACCCCTCAGAAGTCCCAGCATCCGACCGTGTTCAAAATCAACCTCTATTCCGATGGCAGCTTGCAGTTCATCAGATGCCAAACTGAAAAGGTGTCATTTGTGATGTTCTAGTATGCGATAATGTATATGTGTAAAACTTTCGATTCCATCATTGAATTATTTGTTACAGCACATCACAGTAGTGCATTTGACTGGGACTTTTATAGTAGACTGAAGGACAGTTTTTTGTGTCCTATATATAAATATACATATATATTATACCTGGATTTTATGCAAGTCATTTCATCTCAATTTTAACATATTTAATAAAAGGGATTTTTTTTTCTTCACAAGACCCATCACGCCCACCCCTTTTGAACGGTTTTTTCTACTGTTCTGCAGTGTATATTGATGTTATTACCTCTTTGGTTTCTCTGTACACAAACTATAACTATCCTTTCATATCTGAGCAATATATTTTTCTTGTCAAACAAAATATACATGAAGATTTCCATCGTCCACCGACCGTTATGACCCTTTGCCGAGGTCTCCAGGGCGGAAGCTCCCCTTTGCTGTAGTATGAAACATGTCTAACACTATTGAATACCTTGCGATCAAAGCCTTCCTCTACAGTTTTTTCAGCTTCGAACATGAGGTTCCGCTGCAAGAAACAGGACAATAGCGGACTCAGTGTTCGGGAGGAGCGATTACAGCGCCGGTGGGCTGCCGCCCCCCCCATGCTGGGGGACTCGACGGGAGAGAGCAGACGAGTTGGGAAACTTAAAATACCGACTTTATCTTTGCGTGTACTATATCTGTAGTTTTGCTGTAACATAGTTAGAAGCATTTTTAAATCATTCAAACTATATATATTTAGCAGTCCTTTATGATTGCAACTGTTTATATTTCTTTTATTATTATTTTTTTGTTTAGTTTTTTTTTTTTTGTAGTAGGTTGTGGTACTCTCACAACTTTTGTACAATTCTGAAGTGTCTAAAGTGAGTCATGGCATGTTTGTCCTGTCCGATTTGGTCAAGATTAGGTGCGTCTGCCGACTTAAGGCCTTTTGAACTGAATCCGGTGTACTTTTGCAGAGCTCGGTCTTGAGGGGAAGGGGAGGGCGTAGTCTGTTGCATTAGCCTGCTCATCCATGAACCCCATGGTGTATATACCTCCACTTCTCCATCCCTTGTTTCCCAACCAGTGGTACAATATGTGTCACTGCCCATTAGAACATTGTACATATTTAACCGTGTGCTTAGAAGGAATGTGGAGGTGGAGGAGCTCTTAACATCGGGCCTTGGGAGAACTAAGAGCTTTGTAAAATGTCTTGTAAAATACTCCTGGCATGCACACCTGTACTAATATATATTTTTTTCCTACATCATTTCTTGTAATTTCTTAATTAGCGTTTCCTAAGCAAGGTCGTGACCTTCCGAATGAGTGATTCGTTAAAAGGTTTTTGGATATTAAGGAAATACCTTCATTCCCCTTTTACATCTTGAAGTCTCTTCACCAAATTAAAACGACCACTTAAGAACCACATGAGATGAAATCAGTCGCATGCGACGTCCGAACACTCAGGACGAGGCGGCGAAAGGATGTTGGTGCCAATATCAAAGCCGGGTTTTGCAGTCAGAGGCCTGGGTGCGTGTGTGTAGATGGAGTCTGGTATGGGCATTAGCTTCTAGAGATGTCCTCTGTCTTTGTTCTTTCCAATGTTTTTGTTAACTGTATTGTAATTTCTTTCATATAAATACAATCTTGTACATTTGTCATAATAAAAAGGTATTACACCTCTATCTGGGACTGTTTTTAAATGGTCTAGTAATTTTTTTTTATGGTTTATCCAAAACTGAAGGCAGTAGGTTGTATGCTGTGCCAACAACAGAAAGGCTGTTTTATTCTAGAGCAGATCAGTGAAAGCCCACCAGCAGAGCACCTTCAGGTCTAGACAGATGGTTATTTTTAGAGCTGTTTTAACAATTCAGACCAAGGAAAACTGGGCCTTGTTTACCGTTCTGTGCCAATCCTCACCTTTCTCAACATCACAGTGGGTGTTTGGTTTGTTTATAAACCTGGAATAACACAAACTTGAGTCTTAAAAATGGGTGTAAATATTGTTGATTTTTTTGTGAGAGACCCTTACCCCTGCAGGTGCTCTTCACTACTATCAAACGAATCATGAGGGCTGCTGGTACCTGCCCAGACACATCTGGTTCCACTCGGGATAATTCATTGGCTTCCCAGTGCCAGTCCTGGGACCCCTGCAGGCACGTCTTTATGCATCCCGTCATCTCGTTACTGACAGGTGGAGGAGAAACAAGATAATAGACCTCTCAAATAGTTTCTCAGTATCCTGTCATTCTTAATCATTTGACTTATTGGATTGAAACAATGACTAAAAAGGCACTCAATATCTTGGGTGAGTGAATCGAATAAAATTGGAGATTTTGAGACAATACTTCATTTTTCATGTCATTAATAAAGTATTTAGAGAAATTAAGTCATTATCTTGAAGTAATGTTAATATTTTGAGAAAAAGCATTGCTTCCAATTTTGTGGAGCTAGTTGTGGACCTTTTGCTATTCCAGCATGACTGTGTTCCAGTGCACAAAACGAGCTCCATAAAGATATGGCTGGATGAATTCGGCGTGGAAGAAATTGTCTGAGCGTTCAGAGCCCTGACTTCAACACCATCCAGCACCTTTGGGATGTACTGGCCTTCTCCAACATCAGTGAAAGTGTAAAAGTGCCCGTTATAGTCATGCAGGAACACAGCACACCGTGGGAGCAGTGTGAAATATAACACATTCACCAAGTGATGCGGTGTGTGGGGATAGTACCTTGCTCAAGGATACCTCAGTGGTGCCACTAGCAGACCTGGGATTCAAACCCACAGCCTTCTGATCACAGAGGCAACTCCCTAACCACTGGGACACCAGTGCCTCATACATGCTCTACAGAATAAATAGGCACACATTTTCCCACTGAAACTCCAAAATCTTGGGGAAAAGCCTACCAAGAAGAGTGAAAGCTACTATAGCTGCTAAGGGGGGACCAACTCCACATTAAAGTCTGTGTTTAAATGCAACGTCAAAGTCTGTTAGTATACTAGTCAGACGTCCCAACACTTTTGTCCATATAGTGTGGAAACTTGGAGTTGATGACGGAGAAGTGACGGCTGCTCCCCCCACCACACACGCACACACACTCCACGCCACGCAACGCATTAACGCGTTATACCCAGACCACGGAGCTCTAGATGAGAAGATCCGCGTTTCCTTCCTCAGCTCCAGCCATGGTCCAAGTTTGAGTCGCCTGAAAGTACTTTCGTTGTTTTAGGACCCAGATCCACCATAGCACTGTGTTCTAGCACAGTTTGGATGCACAGACTTGGAAAAATGGTCGTGTTGCACAACGTGTCGCCTCCAAGTGAAGGAGTGAGACACGAACAGACCGACATTACTGCGGTTCTGGACGGGAAAGGACTCGGTTCTGGGACTCTCTGTGTGGCAGAGGCGTAAGTACAGCCGGGCCCAGTGTGTGTGTGGATGAGTTGTAAAAAAGTAATAAATCTCCACAATGAACTAAAAAAAAAAAAAAAAAATCAGGGCTGTTTGATAGGAAGAGAGGCTACTCCTCTCTTGGGATTCAAAACTTAATCAGGGCTTCTTCACATCGTTGGTGATGAATTGAACCAGATGTATGATGTGCTTAATGCCTTTTAAAAACTCCCACATAGAAAAAACATTTTACGTGAAACGCTTGCGCATGACCCATTCTCAGCGCCATAGACTGTTTTATGATGGTGATGGGGTTTTTTTTGTCCGGTTTTGTCTTTTAAAACCAGTTTATGGTCCAAGGATTCATGCAGGTTTACATGCAATACTCAGTTTGACCAAATTTTATGCAACTTTTTTTTTCTTTTTTTTTTAGCATTCATTTATTTATTTGTTATTTCCTACATGTATGTCTACACTGAATTAGTTGCTTTTAATCTCATTATACATGTGTATAGTGACGATAAAAGGCATTCTATTCTATTTTAAAAGCACAAGAGATATGTGACTCACTGGTGAACTCTGATCTAAAATAAAATGGCTATATTTGTGGGGTGACCACTGGTTCCATTCACCTCCACTGTTCCATTCACCAGACTGTTAAGTCTTTAGGTTTCTCTGCGATAAGCCATGTCATATTTTACATTATTCCATTCTGAATTACATTGTTTACATCTCAATAATGGAAATATTGTAGAAATTTTGGAAATTGGGATAAAAATCCACTTTAAAGTGCCCCAGTTGTTTTATTATAGTTGGACCGCCGGGTTGCCAGTTTGACAGATCTGTTCTTGTTCTTTGCCGCAGTCGTGTGTCGTGGTTTGATGGGTCTGGAGTAGGATTTTCTTTGGATTATCCGTCCATCAGTCTCCACGCTATCTCCCGCGACCTCAGCACCTACCCTGAAGAGCATCTGTATGTGATGGTTAATTCTAAGCATAAAGGTAAGAGTACGGCTTGGGTATTAAAGCATTCGCATCCAACAGTCACAGAGGGAAAACAGCTTTGGCTGTGTTAGATAAAACTACATGTGAGAATGACCTTTCTTAAAGGAGAGTTCCACTATTATTTCCAAATGTATGCCTAATTAAACCATAGTGTGGTGGTGGAAACCAGACATCTGAAGCTTTTATCACCCTTTAAAGCCCTCTTGTAAAACGTTTACACACATATTGGTTGGGGATATGTTCCCTGATACCTGAAGATGTTGCTTTATGATGGGTTTGTGTAAAACATTGTTTTCAGTTGTACTGTCAACAGCATTGTTTGTGTAGATTCACTGGACATTTTGGATTGTTGTCCACTTTGTGACGCCTGGTTCCCATCACTGCCATTGGAAAGATTCTCTCTAATTAGATCAAACCACTCTGAATGGCTTTGTTGCAACTCAGAGAATGAAAAGTAGATGGAATTCCCCTGTATTTTTTGTTATGTACCCTGAAAGTAAAATGATAGGCTGGGTTTTTTCATAAATACATACACAGGCTTGGTGTGTGGTGTTATTAAATGCAGCTTTCCTATCCTGCTCTTTAATCTGACGGACTTAGTAGGAGATTTAGGCCTTTCCTGTATTCTAATAGACAAAGCCAGCTGTCGTGTGGGAAAACAGTGTTTTGTGCCCAGATGCTTGTCTTGCCTGTCTTCAGGGACCAGCATTTGAAAAGCCCACCCTTTCTTATGTAGCCCTGCCTTTGGCAGTAGACTGCTTGGCAAGGTTTACCCATTTCAATCACTGCAGGGATTTCCTTTCCTTTTAGCTGCAGCACTGGTGTTCCTGGGAACTGAAAAAGTTGTTTTTCCAACAAGTAAAAAGTTATGAGTTGGTTAATAAACAGTATTTTGCCTAATTATGTCTCCTGTCCTCTAACATCTTTACTGACTACCTGTTTCCATCTGTAATCAGTATAAAACTCTTACATATATTGTTAAAGCCCTTCATGGAATCATTGTCTCTCATATATTAGACATGCTACATCTATACACCACTTTAAGGTCAGTGGTTTATTTACGGTAGGCCTTCAGTGTTGCGTCCAAATTATGGATTCATTGCCCAAAAAATACTTATTGCAGAAAAAGTTACATCTTTTCTCTTTGTGTTACGACTCTGTGTCTGTCTAGTCCAGTTGTTGTGTAGTGTATGCTGTTTGTATTTTTTTTTAATCTGTATGCTTGTTTGTGGCCTTGGGTTTGAGAAAGGGACTTTATAAATTAAACATCTATTATTGACTCCTTAATCATTGAATTATATGCAATATATTATGTGCAATAGTCTGACCAAGCAATATATCACTATGTATGTCAATATTAAGTCAATGTCCCTATCATGTGCAGTGGCAGACTCCTAAGCATCATTTGTGTTATTAGTAACTCACTTAACTGCAAGTTATTTATCTATATTAGTAGTATTTCATGTTTAGTTATATTGTTTTTGTTTAGACATTTACATTATATCTCAGTGTGCCTGTGCAGTCGAAGCAATTTCCTCAGTAACTTTATTAAATATTAAGAGAAGTGTCACAATGACTATGTTTGGGCTGTAAATCATCTAGTCTAGGGTTTAACCTGTTGTGGTCCTGGGCATCTAGCATCCTGGAGAGTTCAGCTACAACCCTCATCTAACAACTCTGAAGGCTTTTATTGGAGCCAGGAGTCTTGCTTTGTTCAGCATGGGGCATCACTAGTCTAATCAATCACATTTCATTATGTGTGGAATGTAAAGGTTTATTAACTTGGTCTGGTTTTGTTTCAAGAAGATTCTAAGGATGAAGAGCGAAAGGATAAAGAAGGGGAAGGTAGTAGCGATGAAGACGATGATGATGACGACGATGATCAGGATTCCATAGACCTCGTCACGGAAATCCGCTTTGTTCCCAATGACAAAGACTCCTGTGTGTGTTCTAATGACTGTGATTTCCTAAAGGGCCCATATCATAAAAATGTTTGTGATATTATGAAAACTATTGCATTTACATTTGCTTATTCAGCCTTCTGTGGTTTAAGGCCACCCATGCATAGTCATACTGAGTGGTTCAGCTGGGACTGCCTTTTTGAGTGCAGTAAAGTTCAACAAAGGGCAGCCAATCAGAATGTAGATCATTTGCATATACATCTTGAATCGTCAGTAACAAACAGCCTGTTTAAATTGAATGAATATAAAGTGTCCCTCTGTTATGTCTCATGCCAAACAGCGAAACTGTGCAGTCTGTCGTTTTTTTCCTGCGGCACATTAGATTTGGAACAAAACTCTAACTGAGGTTAAACTGACTATCAGTTCTCATCTTTAGACAAAGTAGTATTAAGAGAAGGAGGGCAACCTCCAGATCTAGGATGGAGATAGATTATGCAGGCCTGATCTCAGTAAATTTACCACTCGAAAGCCACAAAGAGGCTCAGTAACAAATGGTCTGTTTAAATTGAATGGATATAAAGAAGTTGGAGAAATAAAAATGTAGCTGTTTTCAGTACTAAACAAATAATGTTAGCGGACCTGAGGAGATTAAAAAAAATCTTAATATTCTGGTCTTGTCTGCTGCAGTGGAGACGATGTTCACGGCCATGTCGGAATGTCAGGCTCTTCATCCTGATCCTGAAGACTCTGATTCTGATTTTGATGGGGATGAGTATGATGTCGAGGAGGCAGGTGAGTTTTTTTTTTTAGGCTCACCTTTCAGTGACAAACACCATGAGCTTTTATTTACTTGTCATGTCGGCCCACAGAGCAAGGCCAGATTGACCTGCCCACATATTACTCGTTTGAAGAGGGAATGACCCAGCTGACGGTGGAGGGCCAGGCTACCCTGGAGAGGCTGGAGGGGATGCTCGCCCACTCAGCAGCCCCTCAGCACTGCATGGCTGGAGTCAAGACTGAAGACACAGCAGCTGCCTTAAATGGTAGTAAGTACAAAAGGAAATGCGCATTTACTTATGGTGCGACACTAGTCACTCTGGAACAGGGGTGGGCAACTCCAGTCCTGCTTTATGTTGCACTGTGGTCTATTGAGAAATGTCTCATCACACTATGTGGTGTTCAGTGCTTTATAACTACCTCTT
This sequence comes from Brachypetersius gabonensis, assembly GCA_037577145.1. Lineage (NCBI taxonomy): Eukaryota > Metazoa > Chordata > Actinopteri > Characiformes > Alestidae > Brachypetersius > Brachypetersius gabonensis. Next base: position 14,595,208 of record JBBJLR010000037.1, read on the forward strand.
GTTCAATAATCGTACTTATGGTGCAATGCTAGTCACTTTAGAAGGTTTACATCCCGTTCACTCCATACTGTTACGTTGCTGTATTGTTTCAGTTATAAATTGCACTTTGTTGAATGTTGTTTTATGTTGCTCTGTAGTCCATGGAGAAACAACTTCTCGCACTATGTGCTTCCTCACAGCTGCTGATGAAAATGAGATGAACTTGCACTTGCACTTAATGATTATTCTTAGATTTGGTTTGGGATTATAACATTTAACTCGGACCTTTTGGCTTCACTCACAGTGCTCAGTGGTTCTGCTTTGAATTTTTTTTGAATTTTTTGGATTTCTTTGCTGAACAGTCTTCCAGTAACCCGTCAAAATGTCAGTATCATGGCGATTTACCCCTCCCCCACCCCATGTCATTTTGTACCACTTCTAGAGGTCCATTCAGTATGAAATGTTGGGCTCTTTTAGTGAATCCCAGCATCTTATGAGGTTTCCTTATAAATCACTACCTCACTGTATCTCAGCTACTGTCTGTCAAGTCAGTGCAGCAAACAGCACACTGCACTTTACAGCACAGGTATTCTTATTCTGTTACATTTTACACGCTGTACAGATCTTGCTTCTGTTTCTAATGTTTGTAATATTTGTTTAGTTAGAATATACTTTTTGTCCTGTACATATTTATTACTATAGGTTAGCCTTTCCAAATTTCTCTTTATATTATTTGATGATGCTGGTCGAATCAGGGGCCACATTTCACTACAAGTTGTATCTGTAGAACCATGTGACAAATAAAGAGTCTTGTACAATGTGGGGTTAAGTGACTAAAGGAAACCTCAAATGGGACTGAGCCCACATCCTTTTGAATGGTAGCCAAGTTCTCCAACTTCTCTGCTACTTGTCCTCCTCTTCTCTGACACAGAATTTATACAATTAAAATCCTTTTTCATTTCACTCATGAGCCTTTTGAACATTTTCTCCTCACAGATGAGAAGACGGTTCTAGGAGTCTCGGGGCAGTTTGATGATGCTGATGTTGACCACTGGTATGTCTAAGTGTCCTTCTGAAATCTCTCATGCAAAACAATGAAACTGTGCAGTTTGTAAGTGATTGGAAAGTAAGTTTTTTTCTGCGGAACATTAGATTTGGAAAAAACTGAGGTTAAACTGAATGGTGTGTGCACCTGGCAGAATAAATCTATTTATTCTTATCCTTAGACAAAATAGTATTAAGAAAAGGAGGGTGATTTCCAGGCCTAAGACGAAGATAAAGATTATGCAGGACTGATCTCAGTAAGTTTACCACTGGAAAGCCACAAAGAATTTTCCAAGTCATAGTTTGTTAAAGTCCACAAAAATACTGGAGGGCAAGGTCTTATGGAAAATGAGATCAAGATAAATGTACCAGCATAATGGGATTTGGAAAATGTAGTTGAGGGGGGGGTGGTTGGGGGGGTACTTATTTGTTCACAGTTGACTTACAGATCAGATCCAACTAGATGCCTCAAAACTGGGTGGACTGGCCAAACCAGTCACCTGACCTGCTCCCCATTTTGCGTGCGTTTCTTGCTGAAGAGGAAACAAAAGAGCCCAGACATGAGAGAATGGAAAATGGTTGTGTTAAATTAGTCTGTTGTAGATTTAAAGGTAAATTCTATCAACCTTTTCAAATTTCTGCAAAGAACAACCATTAGTCAGTGGTTTGATGAGAAATGCAGTAGTGTGATGAAGAAATTTGCCTGCAGGGCATTATAGCGCAGTGTATTCACCAAAGTCCTCAGATTTATCACTTTTGCTGTAATAAATATTATACACATAAACACAGAAGATGCTTGTAGGTTCACTGGTGGTTTTGCGTATTAAATAAGGGATTCCGTGCCCTAGTCTTGAACACCAGTTAACCATTTCACCTCAAGTCACTCTGAACCATCTGGCTTTCACAGCTATGGCACTGTGCAGATTTTGAGAAAATTCCACCACAAACACATGGAGACTAAAGACTCATTGTCATTTGAATGATTTTGATTTCTGTATTGCCTTCCTTAAATTGAACATCACCCTTCACTTTACCTCAGTCACGCTCATTTCAAATCCAGTGTGCAGAAAAGCACAAACGTTAACTATGTACACATACAGACATTGCTGTCTATAAAACATGTGCATAATGCCTATTAGCACGTTCCAATTGAGCCTGCTGTCGGTGATGCCACATCCCTCATGAAGCCAGTCTCTAATCGGCTGTGGCGGCTCTGTCCCTCTCGCGCAGACTGAACAGAGAGCTTCTTGTTTTCTCTCACCAGAAACACTTGAAAAGGAGTTGGAACGGGGTAGCGGGGGAGATGCTGAACTGTAACAGAAGCCAAAGCACTGGGCCCTGTGAATGTTACCAGACTAAACTATTGCACACTTGATGGCTAACACTCCCAAAACCCCCGACCGGAGTCATGAAGCTGTGGTGTTATGGTTTCCATGTAACTTTTATATTGACCTCCTTTTCTACTGACAAAGAGCAATTCTTACTAATTGATAATGGAGTTTGTTAATGGAATAAATATCTGCACTTTCTGCTGGAGTGGACATTTAATGTGCTTGTGTTTAGTGCTTGAAAAGTGTTGCTAGTGCCAGTGTCACACAGAGAAGTGTCCTAGTTTTTTTTTCTTCCCTTGTCTTTTTTTTGTGTCTGTGATCAGGTACCGTCATGCCCTTTTCCAGACAGCTGAACTCATTCCCCCACACGCCTTCTCAGCCAGCATTGGGAAAGAAGCCCTGCTTTGTCTCTTGATGCTTCCTGTGTGAATAGTGGGGAGGTGGGGGCTGTCAGTTGTCTTGGTTAAGCATGAGGGATCGAGGTAGAGATAAAGAGCTTTTTTGCTGTCTTTGCTTCATGCTGTAGCCTGAGGTGGAATATTACTTGTTTCAGCTCAAACCTGGTGCCCTCTATTCTGAATCTGCATTCAAAGAGCCTGTTAGTCCAGTCACTTCCATTGAGCACCTAAATATAAAAGATGCTTATAGGTATCCCTGTTGCTAGAATATGGTGATATCTTAAATAGATATACTTTCTGCAGTCGGACGCCTAAGTTAACTAGAAATGCTGAAGTCTAAGGGTGGGGGAAGTCTGTGAATGTTTTTTTCCGCTGCACAATTTAAAGGATAAAATCTTAAACCGCCAAAGTCAGCCTGCCCAGGAAACCCAACTGCACTTTCCCTCGAGACGTCTGGTGTAATTACAGGGTGAAAACTGCCGAGAACCGCGGCTGGAGTTCGCCTTGCTCTGCGACGGACACATCCATTCTTGTTGCTTTTTGGCCCAGGATGTTTGCTTTTTTCCCCTGGTCCAGTGTATCAATACTCCATACTTACTGTACATCAATGAAAGTCTTATCTCTGCAGGACATCGTTAAAAAAAACTGATAAAATGGCACAGTCTTTTCTGGCATTTTATTGGTCCATTAATAATTGCAAAACAGATGTTTTGAAATGCTGTACAAACGTTGAAAGTACTAAACCCACTGTGGTCCAGAGTCAAATACTTGATAATACCAAGATAATGCCTCTGTCACTGACATCTTCAAAATATCCTGCACTGTAATCAGTTATTTTAAATATCACAGACCACCAGTGAACTGAAGATTTCAGATATGCCTCCAGTTAAGGCCATTAAAGCAACCTGTGATCATTTCCTTTATCTCCCCTATGGGATTCCAGTCCTAGGCATAAGCCAACAGCATTGCGCATCAACATTAGACACAGCCACAGTCACTGGGTTTTTGCTTGTATTCACAGTTAGTGATGTATCTAGAACCTCTCAAAAGGCCTAATATGTTTCTCTCCTGAAATTGTTCTAACCCATTAGAAATCAAACATGGGTTTATTGATTATACTTCCGGTGGTTAAACCGAGATATCGCAGGTGTGTCCTGTGCTTGAAGGCCTAAAAAATGTCTTTGCGTTCTTGGCTACATCGACCTAGAGATCGCTGATAAAACATTTTCATTGGATAATTTTTGGTTGGGAGATTTTTAGTTCAAATAAAAGGAGTAAGAAATGTATCATTGGTTTAAAACGAGTGGAAATGGTTACAGGGAGGCAAATGCTGGCAAACACCTCCCACCCATTCCATAAAACACTACAGAGGAGCATCCTGAGCAGCAGACTACTCCTGTTCTGATGTAGAGAGGAGTAATCAGACTGTACAACTGTGGAGTCCAGTTCACATTCTCTTTCCCAAAACTGCATATTAAGAAAATAGGGTGCACTGGCACAGTATACCCTGCACCTCTGTGTATACAGCACTTCTATTTATTCAACAATCCTCTTTTTGCATGTTAAGAATAGCTATAGTAATATAGTAACTATAATATACATACTAGATGTATTATATACTTTTAAAGAAATATACAGTGGTATCTTGACTTATGAGTGTCCCAACGTACACGTTTTTCGAGATTTGCCGAGATGAAAGCGAACATTCGGGTTACAAGTTTTTGTGCTTGCAGTTATTTTGCAGTTAAGTTTGTTTATCCATGTGTCCAAAGGAAGTGAGTGTGAAGGGCGGTGCTGAGAAGAAGCAGATAATGTGCATTGAATTAAAGAAATAAATGAGAAAATCATGACCAAGGTGTCCGTCAAAACAGCTAACATCTATCCATGAAAATATGGAGAAGCTGATGACGGTGTGGTTGATGGAGAAGCAGCTTGCAGGAGATCCGTATTGGAGGTGATAATCTGGAGAAGACTCAAGCTGTTTACACCAATTTGCTGCAGCAGACCCAGGCACTTTGGCGAGCCGTGTAAAGTCAGGGCTGGTTTGAGAATTTTAAAAAGAGAACCAGCAAAAGCTGTACATTATACTTAATAAAATCTGTTTATTGCAGTACATTCTATTGTATTGTGGTTTTACACAATATTCGTTATTTATAAGCTATTGTTTTTAAGCTATTGCATTAAAATGCAATGTTTTTTGGGGGTCCAGAATGGATTAATGCCATTTCAATTGGGAAAATTGATTTGACATACGAGTAATTTGAGTTACGAGCTCCGTCAGAGAATGAATTGAACTCGTACGTCAAGGTACCACTGTATTTCCATTTTTACTTTGATATCTTCTACATGTACTTTGTGCTTATAAAACTGCTGGAACACACTAAATTGCTTCAGGGATTAATAGTGTTTTTTTTACACCTTTGTGGTCATTGTCAGCCCGTCCAAAACCCACAGGCTGGAATTGGACTCATGAGGGAGCAATATATAATACATAGTTATAGCAATTAAACATGACAATACATTCTTTTTGTGCATATTGTAGACATAGTTAGGACGACGAGCAACACTGTCCAACTGTTATCACGTAGTAAGCATAATTTGTCCTGCTGTGCTGGTCCTATTGTAGTCCAGTATGTGAAATGTTTAACACATAATTGTATTTAAATGATGGCACTACTTGTGTTTTTTACATTCTGATATCAAACATATTGCACATTGTACATTGGTGCCCACTTCTGCTTCCACTATCAGACAGAAATGATAATGCATAATACTAATATTATACGAGTCTATGCAGAGTTTCAACTGTAAGGTCCCACTAAGGATTCTGGGGAGGGTCCTTCCCAGTCAAGCTTTGTTTCAGTCTAATTTAAAATGACCTGGTAAAATAAAAGTCTATTGATTTTTTTTCCTTCAACCCACCAAAGATGTCCAGTATCTCTCACACACACTATCCAAAACAGCTTAAAATGGGGAAAAAAAGCATCTTCACAGACTCCAGCCCAAGAACCCTGGAGCAGTAAAATGTTGCTAAACCATTAAAACATTAGTAACAACAGATTAAGACAAAATCGCTGAGGTAATAACTGATTACTGATGCAGCTCAACATCGAGGTAGAAGTTCTGTGCTCTTCTTCTTGGCCCCTTCATTACTGGATTTTCTTCCAGTAAGAATTTCTCTTCAATAAACAAGGAATTATCTTCTCAAACACTGCTACTGCGCTGGCAGTGCCTAGAAAGATGGCAAACAAAGAAGCGTTAATACAAGTTTACATGCACATGGAGAGAAATGGTCTAAAATTACTGCCCGTCTATAAGTATAACAAACTACCAGTCAAAAGATTTTCACATCACTGATCTAGGATCAGATTCCTGTTTTTCTTAATAACTTTACTGAGAAGTTTCATTAATGTGGACCAAAGCCTCCAAAAGTTACCTCATTAAAAATGATCACAAAATCCACACTAGACCAGTAAGAGGACACCCATAATTGGTAACTGGGCATCTTCTCGCAAAACTATGCCCATAAATCTGGAGTTGCCTCACCCCATAAGCAACTAAAGCAGCCTCCGCTGTTTTGTGAAGACATTAAATCAGCTTTTGGAGTGTGTCTGTGGGACTTCAGTGGATGCGGTGGAAACATTTGGAGAATTTTGTGCAAGTTTCTTGATGTCTGAGACTTCTTTTACTTTAGTTTTGGTTCATCTATGGTGTTTTTTTTTTAGATTTTTTAGATTGACAACTACTTTAGCATTATCTACAATGGAAGACGTGTAGAATCACCACAGGGTTTGAATACTACAGAAACAGAAACTAGACATTCACCACCACAGTAAAGGATCTACAATTAAACACCTCACATAAAACAGACTCTAAACAACCCACTGACTGACTGATTGCTGGAAAAAATGGAAATGGTAGAATTTCCATTCAGATTATAATGAGCGGCCTCTAAATAAAAACAGGACCTTTACTAGATCCTGTGAGACAGTATCTCAGCTTATGGACTGTGGTTGCCTTGGGTTACAGAATTGTGAGGCATCTTAAGTAACAGCAGGCAACATATTACCTAATTCTTCATTTCTGTTATTCCAAGATATTGGACATACATTACCTAAAATAGGCCCCAACCAGAAGACAAAAGCATATTCCAGGAAACTGTGCCCAGAGCAGGGAAACTGTATTGAAAATGCCAGAGCTGGGTTCATGACCGCCCCAGTCGTGCTGCCCCCTGAAGAGAAGATATAACAGAGCAGAGTTTCACAATCCTGGTCCCTGAAGGCCCACTGTCCTGCACAGTTTAGTATATTGTCTGCTTTAAAACTCTTCATCCTGGTCTGACATAAGCTCTGTTCAGGACATTAAGTCATTAGAGTGAAGTGATCCAGGCTGCACCAGGTGAGCTCTAATGTCTCTGCAGGACATATATACCAGGAGATGCAGGGCCAGAGAAACAGCATCATAAAATCGGGAAAACTTCAGCAAACCTCGTGATATATCACCTACCTCTCCAACTCACTTCACTGTACATTAACCGCCTCATTGTACCTCACCAGCCTCTCTACCTCTCTGCTTTACTACCTCCCCATATCTCATCTGGCTCTTTATTTTACTGCATCTCTCCTAATTCTGTCCCTCACTTTATAGCACACAGTCTGGTCTGTAACATTTGCACAGATCAGATATAGTTTACCATTGTGAATGTTTGTTTACACTTGTAATCTTTATTTGAACATATTTTTTTCTCCGTATTTAGTCTCTTCTTTTGAACTTAATACTTTTCTAACTAGTCTCACCGATGTTTAAGGTGCTCATGTCACTACATGCACTTATATAACTGTGTATGTGAATCTTAAAACTTGTTAATTGGCTGAACGGTTGGACCAGGTGTGGAGCAGGACAGTGGGGCTCCAGGAGCAGAGACTTCATCTTCCAATTGTTTCTCACATGCATATCAAGCAGATCATGCTTATCATGTACATCATACCTGCAAAGGCCAGGGTCGTGATTACAGCGGCGAACACGTGGGCTCTAAAGTGTTCTCCAAACAGGCCCAGGTTCGTGACGGCCGCCTGCAGGGCGAAGGCGCAGCTCATCTCCACGGCTGCAGCCACGGGCAGGGAGGCGTTTATGGGGCTGAAACACTTATAGCCCGAGACTTTGTGGTCGAGGTGCATCTCGGACAGCCCGAGCGACCAGAGGAGCAGGGCGGTGTAGCGCGAGAGCCACGCTGCGCTCAGCTGGCACGCGATCAGCACCGCGGAAGCTCGAGCGCGCAGAGAGCCGCGGTACAGCTGCTCCAGCGCAGCGGAGGGGCTGCAGAAAGCGCCCTGCAAAGTCGAGACATGGACCACGGTGATCAGGTACACAAGCGTGAGCCCAGTCCGTGTCTGGACACGACCACTCTCGAACAGCAGCTTGAGCTCCTGCGAGCATGCGCAGAGCTGGAGCGTGGAGAAGAACTCGGTCCAGACCTGGATCTGAACCTCACTGGAGAGCAGGGCTTTCACTGTCCTCCTCGCTGCCCCGCAAAAAAACACGATCCCCCCCAAGAGAAGGAGAGAAACCGCCAGGTCTTCCATGTCCGAGCGCGGCATGCAAGCAAAACGTCCCTGCGTGTGAAAAACGACTGTCCTTTTGGTCCAGGACAAACTAAACTAAACAAAAAGGAGTCGGACTATGAACCGCACGGAAGTTAGGCAAGTTCATTTGCGTTGGGGGGAAATGGACCCCAAACTGAGCGCTAGAGGACGCTAAAGGCCTATTGTAATTTAACCAAATTTACAGCCACAGTGGTGTGGAGAGACACAAACCGCACTCGCTGGTGCTGGAAATTGTGAGCCCCAATATAACACCGGGGCCCAAATTATATAAGGTTCTCTTTTAGTGTTCTCTGAGGGTCCCCTGTCAGTGTTGGATTATCCTTCTCCCTCTAAAGGCTCCCCTGCCCACTCTTGAGTAAAATCAAGTCAAGTGAAGTCCCAAATGTCATTTAACCCTGTTTGACCCCACAATAAACGACTTTTCCTAATTTATTGGGGATAAACTGGGTAAACACAACATTAACACACAGACGTGTTTTCTACACTTTTTGTGCACCAGTGTGCTTTGGGGTGAGTTTGACTCCAGGCTGTTTTAGCTGTTGTATAAGTAAGAAATATTAACATTTTACACAAATTTGTTTTGGCTGTTTTAGATAAAAGAGAGGGTAATATTCTGTAATATGCAGTTTTATATCTTCAAAAATCTTCTGCTAAAATCTTCTGCTTCTGCAATCACACCAGTAGGAGTCTGAGAACCGCTGATAGGTCACAGAACTTGGGGGTGGGAAAACACATTTAACACTAGAACTTTGATATTTCCCACACCAGGGGGGGGCATGTATATTTTATTTAAAACAGCATTTAGGCCCCAGTATTATATAAATTTAAATTTGTGTTCTTTTGAAGGCCCATATCAATGCTGTGACTGATTCTAGAGGTATTTAATGTTTTCTAGATGTATTTAATGGAATATACAGGAGGCTGATTCTTAATGGCATGAGACCAAACAACACAATTCGTATTTAATCATTCTAAAAAACACTTTTTAAATCAAGCAAAACCAAAATTGAATAAAAATACAACAGTTTCCAAAATGCAATTATTTCATTACAATGGTGGGCATGTGAACCAGGCGTCAGGGGTGGAGGTAGCTCAGTGGGTAGGATACTTGCCTCCAGATCAAGAGGTCATGGGTTCAAATCCTACCTTTAGCAGGCCACCACTGGGTCCCTTAACCCCAAGTTGCTCCAGGGAGACTGTCCCCTGTACTTAAAGAATGGAAGTCGCTTTGGATAAAAGCGTCTGATAAATGCCATAAATGTAAATGTAAATGTCACCAAGTGAACAGCTGAATGATGAAGAGGCAGAGAAAGGGGGTGTATAGAGGGTTTTTGCTGTCAGTTTTAAGGTGAAGGTTTATTTGGGAATAGGGGGTCAGATCTTGCCGCTGTGGTGATTCATGCGAGTCCTCTCTCTGTCAATACCATGTTTTTTCTAAGCTCGGGCAAGACTCAACACATTTTAAAAATTAGCCAAATGTGAGCACTCCCCCTCCTGATAGTCTACAGACAGCACTGTGTGTTTAAATGGTCCCCATGATAACAGTAAAACAGAGTCTGATAACAGAGTCTTCGAGTCATTTTCAAAATGTAAACAAATCTGATTAGCAAGGAGTCATGGTCTTTCACCTATGTTTTATTTGTTATTTAATGCATTTGAGACAAAAATAATGATATAAAAATATCTAATAACTTTTGGCAAATATTCCTAAGTCTTTAAACATCATCAGCGGCAAATATCAGGTTTTGCTTATTTCCCTTCTCAACAAATCTACAAATATAGACAGTAGTAAAATTCACAGAAATTCAAGAAACATATGACTAGTTGTAGCTGAGTTGGCATTTTTTAAGAAAAAAAATGTTAATTTCTGATATACAGAACAAAAATCTTTCAGACGTTCACTTTGCTTGACACGTCCTTACGAACATAAACTCAGTGCAGACGACCTGATGTTGTTCATTCATGAGGTAGACTCGAGGTGGAAATCCAACATTAGAAAAGTGAAATATCTTTGCAGATATTTGCTGACTGGAAGAATAGCAGATCACGTATCACCTTAAAATTGCAGTAGGCCAAGATCAAGCTTTACACGAGTGTTTAGAATGAACTGAATGAACATTGTTTTGCAACTCTGGACCAGAATGTGTAGTAAACAGTAATTCAGCCCTTTTTTATTTTTATTTCACAATTCCATATGAATTCCACAGATCTTCCCAGTAGGATGATATCCGTGGCATGGATACGCCATTATTTCACAGTTTTCTGAGCTTGCGAATGCATAGTGTGAGCTTAAGATCCACAGTTTTCTAGTCCCTTCTTTACTGTCTCTCTAGCATAAAAAATGAAGTTAAAGTGTCTTCACAGCATAATATAAAGCCATTTGTTCTTTGGGAAACAGTTGTGGTTAATACTTCTACACACTGCTCTCCTGCAGCTGCCTGTATGCTGCTTAGGTCCCTTTGCTGGTCTTCATCTCTGTGGTTGAACACAGAAGGTTGTGGTGTCCACAGGTGCTCTGGAATGACAGAGAGCAGATGGGAAGCTTCCTCCAGCGCCCTCCACACCAGAAGTGATCAAGAACAGAACCTGGAATGACTGTGCCTCCAGTGGCGATGTCCTGGAAATAAAAGGCAAAGCTCTAAATCTCATTCATGAGTTCCCTGAAGATGTTGAAATGTGAAACCAGTATAGTGTATCATAATGAGCTAAGTGTATCGCTAAGCGTATCTTTCATCAGATTCAATTAAAACAAAACCATCTTGAAGAGTTTAAAGTTAAGTTTAAAGTTAGGAAGATTTCCTCCAAAGAAAACTGCCAGCAATGCTTCACAGCTCTGGTTCAAAACTGGAGAAGCAATACTCCAACTCCAAGCATGTCTTGGCTGAATGATCTGGTTTAAATGGGAAAATTGTATAAATTGAACTTTTCACTGAATCAGTCCTTCAAAAAATCACTGATGAGACAACCCAGGTATTTGATGGGAACTGAAAATACTGGGCTTCCATAAGAAGAGGTGTAGTGATGGTTAAGCTAAGATGCATTGTATTGCTTTTTTGTATTTACTTTTCGCTTGTGTTCCATGCCTATTGGCATTGCATATCATTTACAAAAACCTAAGATTTTCCATTTATATATATA
>JBBJLR010000037.1:14606800-14638814 GCA_037577145.1 Brachypetersius gabonensis
AGAGAGAGAGAGAGGGAGAGAGAGAGAGAGAGAGAGAGAGAGAGAGAGAGAGAGAGAGAGAGAGAGAGAGAGAGAGGATGCAGTAATGATTCTAGACTCTGGGAAGCCCCAGGCAAAATTTGGAAGGAGTGGTGCAGGTGAATAAAAGTTTTTGTCTTTTGAACGTTATGACACCACTCACAGTGCTTACAACGTTTATATCAGTTATCCGACAAGGTAAAGAAGGTTTTGATATCAAGTTGACTTTATGTGATGTTAAAATAACTTTAAAAGCCACATACAGTGCATCTTTGAAACGAAAGTGGAATAAAACTAATTATGTTCTCATTATTGTTTGTATGTATAGTATATTCATTTGGATAAAGTTCCAAACAGAGTGGGGCGAGAAAAAGGTGTAAAGCCTGCCGGGAATCTCAGAAAGGTGCGGCAAGAGGTGTCCTCTAGAGATGAAACCAGTCGAGGCAGGATGGGTCAGGACAGGGAGTTTTACACGTCCCCCATGGTGGATCCCCTGCATCCCCCGCTTCCGTCCCAAAGGCTCCGGCACGGCCCATTACTGACGTGGCAGTGTGGAGGAAGGGAGGGGGAGGAGAGAGATCTTAATCCTACACACTTACACACATTCCTGTGCCTTTTAGGCATGCACCCAATAGTTCCACTCCATTTACAGACATACAATAGTACATTGATGGAGGGTCGCCTTCCCTTTGAATGTCAGGCAACTCTTTTTGTGACTGCTTTTTGAAAAAGGCACTAAAAAGGTAAAAACACTCCATTTGAACTGACTTTCCTTGCACTGGCTGCATCAAACAGTTGCACTAAAACGGATACACTGATAAATCTGCATCACATTTCTGCACCAGTAAAATCTAAAACAGTTCGTCCGTCAGTTTGGCTGTAATAGTTGTGTTAATGTATGGAAATCATATACATACAGTCAGATACAGTCACCCTCTATCTGATTACATGATTTTTTAACAGAGGACTGGTTATAATATGCCATTTTTCTGCAAGCTTTGACCAGGTCCGACCAAACATTTGCATAAAACTGTATTAAATCAGTGCACTGCTTCTCAGCACATACAGGCCTAGTCTCCCAGACCCAGTTTAGGCTGACTTTTGAACCCAAACGGGGTCACCACTGGCTAAATAATGTATTTAAAACAAGGCTTAATCCGTGAGCAGGGAACGGGTGATTTACAGTATGATGGTATGTAATGTGATATAAGGTCATAAGCTGTGTACCCAGAGGACTGGATAGTTTCTCATGGCTTTAGGACCTGGAGGAGAGGGCCCATTTCCCACAGCTGCAGCAGCAGCAGATGTAACCGGAGATCAGGGGGAGGTCTCTGTCTGCTCTGGGAGCACAATCAGAGCTTCCCATTTTATAAGTTCTTTCCCAGCGTCCAGAAGGTTCCTTCCAGAGCTATAAAGTCTGTCAGGCGGCTTTGACTCAGCAGGTGAGTAGACATCTACGAGGTAGGTGAAAGCTGGACCTCCTGTAAACATTGGAGCAGAAATCAAGAGTCTGCGATTTGAGCTGAGCAAGTTATTCTGCATGGGGTCAGGAAACTAGAATAAAGCTGGTTCTACAACTAAAAAGAGACTCCAGCACTAAGCTGAAGTGGAAAGAAGTCACTAGAACTTGCACAATATTCACTTAGAGCAGGGGTGTAATACTTACTCAGAGTCAAATTCACTGGACTCATAATGGTCCCACCCAAGCAGCAGCCTGGGCACTCATGCATGCAGCAAAATCAGCCATGTTTGATGAACATGCAGTGTTGAACTGGTGTGTAGTTGGTTCATATTTGCAGGCTTGCACATTTTAGAAGCTATGAGAAGTTGCTTCTGAACTACACTTTCCATTCACGAGTGGGCGGTCTGGCCTGCTTGGAGCCAGAGCCTTGCTGAGTTCGAGGCTGGATTTCCTGCCACTGTGGCAGAGCCGATTGGATCTTATTTCTAACCATCATGATGTGCCCAATGAAATCTGTGTTATCTGTGGACGAATTTAGCTTTTATAGACTTCCAGACAGGGACTGAGACCTTTCCATTCTGCTGGACCTCAGTAGTGGGAGATGAATGCCATGTAAAATGATGAATTGTAGCATGAAAATGCATCAACGTTTTGATCTGACAGTGATCCTTGTTGGCAGGATGCTAGGCTTTTAATGTTACAGGGTGAACTTAGCCTGCAGAAGCCTCAGAGGCATTTTGTGTGCAGAGAATGGCAACAGATTTAAGCCTTTGCTAATTTTAAGGCTACAGTGTCTTGTTGAGAATGGTGTGTGGAGTTGTAGCCGCTGACGTGGCAGTTATGTAAGTTTTCTGAATTGATGTCTGCATTGGCTCAGTATATTAGCTTAGCATGCCTGTAATGACAAGAGTGTGGTATACGAGTGGTGCTAGTCTCAGTCATCAAGGAATGTCAAAGCTGCAGTGGTTTGGACGCAGCTGCCAGACATCCCTGCTCATATAATTTCTCAGAGAGCATGCAGTAAATTTAGCCTCTTAAAGTGGGATTCTATTCCTTTTTTGTTTTGCACTTCAGTTTTTTAATAGTGGTGGTGAATGGAACAAATTTCATATCCAAACACAAAAGAACGCCTCGAGATTCTTATGCGTATTAATATTAATGATGAGGGTAAACTCGTGGTAAATCCTGGAAAAAAGGAAGTTCACTTTAAAGTTTATTCTAGAACAGGGGACGGCAACCCGCGGCTCTGGAGCCGCATGCGCCTCTTTCCTCCTCATGCTGCCGCTCCCCGTGGCTTTGGAAAATAAATAAATAATTTAACACTAGAATAGGCTAACTGGCTACGCCATTAACGGCTGCCTGCGCCAATTTACGCAGTGCCCAGTTTCGCACAAGACGCTTCATGATGCGATGCTTCTGCAGTATGTTCAGGCGTTTAGTCCTGCAGTCTGCTGGTGTTCCGGCAGTTCAGTTTCCCTGTTTCCCCTTAAAACGCAATTTAAAATCAATACTATAGGTGGCAGTGTATCGTGAAGACCGTCCTCTTAAGGAAGCATCATGTCCGGCACCACATTGCCCTCTTGTGGTCAAATCCATATTACTGTCCTTGAAAGAAGCCTGTTATTTTATGACAGACTTCTTTAATGTACTGTATTATAAATGTTGAACTGAACACTCTAAACTGCCCTTAGGTGTGAATGTGAGCGTGAATAGTTGTCTGTCTCTGTATGTGGCCCTGCGACGTGCTGGCGACTGTCCAGGGTGTGCCCCGCCTTAGTATCTATATTACAGCCCTTTGAAGAAATTTGTTCTCTGCATGTAGGCAATTGTTTTCTGCATTTAACCCATTCACCAACTGAAGCAGTCTGTCACGTGCGCAAACAACAGATGGATTTGGCCACAATGCCGTCTGGTGGGGTCTGACATATCAGAACACTTTAAGGAAGCCTGACATTTTACGAAAAGACATATTTCTTCAATGGACTGTTATATATATACTGCCACAAGAGGGCAGTACGGCACTACTGATGTCAAGGTGCCACGTTGCCCCCTGGTGGCAACATTTATAATACAGTATGTAAAAGAAGTCTGTCGTACAATAACAGACTTTTTTGAAGAACAGTAATATGGATTTTACCAGAAGATGGCAATGTGGTGCCGGACAAGATGCTTCCTTAAGAGGACGGTCTTCACGATACACTGCCACCTATCGTATTGATTTCAAATTGCATTTTAAGGGGAAACACAGGGAAACTGAATTGCCCGGAACACCTGGAGCCTATTCTTCGTACGTGGCTAACTGAGTTAGCTGGATTTGATTGTTGTGGATTAGTGCTGATCTTGGATTGTTTCATTCTTCGAAGCGTATCTCGGACTTGCTGTCATAGCAACAGGTCCGTAAACTCAAACCTGCTCGGGAGCAGGTTTATTTCATGTAAACAGGATTTAGGCTGTGCTCCTGGCGGCTTATGATTGGTTGAAATGGCGAGGTCACATCTGATTGGTTAAAGAGCACGACTGACGCGGACTGACTCACGTGGGAAGAATCAGAATCAGAAGAATCAGAATGAACTTTATTAAAAGAAAAGTATCTATATATATATATGTATGTCGCTTGATACATCCGAGATGAACTGACATCTAAGATAAGATCATCGTGTTATCTACGATGCGGCTGATTTGGTTCTTCGAACCCCCCTGCTGTTGATGATTAGCATAGCTGGATTGAGTTGTCTAGGATTAGAGCGCGTTTGTGCATTGGTTTAAAAGGAGATGTGCATCGACAGTAGAAACACTGATCACAACCCTTTCGATTGGTTGAGGAAATGGCTCAATTTTTGTAGTGGAGCAAGAGCTTTTATTAGAGGGCTATGGAGAATTTCAAACTTTATTAAAGACACCGGGAAATATATCTCAAATCCTTTTTGTATTAATTGCTCTTTTTGTCATCTTTAACATATATCTTTATATTTATGTGATAAATATCTAATATATGTCTTTTATATATATCCGGTGAGTTGAACATTTCTCATGGGGGTTTAACAATGAAATTATATAAATGTAACCCTCACGAGAAAAGCGGTATCTCTCAAGAAGTATATTGTCACGCTGCGCCAAAGGATCCTGTCTATCACACAAAACACGAGGAATTTGAAAATTACCTCCACTTATATAAGGGCAATCAGGAGATAGAATGGGATATTATTAAACAGACACGGCGAATAACACACGAATGATGACCACACACACACACACACACACACACACACACACACACACACACACACACGTATACATATACTGTATGAATGTTTAAATACATTCATATTTATATGCAAGATACTTTTCTTTTCCCACGTGAGTCAGTCCGCGTCAGTCGTGCTCTTTAACCAATCAGATGTGACCTCGCCATTTCAACCAATCATAAGCCGCCAGGAGCGCAGACTAACTCCTGTTTACATGAAATAAAGCTGCTCCCGAGCAGGTTTAAGTTTACGGACCTGTTGCCATGACAGCAAGTCCGAGATACGCATCGAAGAACGAAACAATCCGAGGTCAGGACAAATCCACAACAATCAAATCCAGCTAACTGTTAGCGACGTACGAAGAACGGACCCCTGTTTACAGCCACGCAAGCTGCAGCCAGCAGACACAGCAAGTATACTGGATATATATAAAAGACATATATTAGATATTTATCACATAAATATAAAGATATATATTAAAGATGACAAAAAGAGCAATTAATACAAAAATGATTTGAGATATATTTTCCGGTGTCTTTAATAAACTTTGAAATTTTTGGACCTAGATCCCGTCCTACAGGCCAGTCGCCAAATCAGAATCAGAATCAGAATCAGAATCAGAATCAGAATCGCGTTTATTGGCCGAGTATGTGAGCGACACATACAAAGAAATGGATTCCGGTCGAGGGTGTCGCTCAAGCACACCAGTTTAAAACAACAACAACAGTGTAAAAATACTTGTGTACATGTTCCTACACCACACCCATATTCTCTTACAGAGCATACTTGCTGCTCCAATATGCCAATAGACGCGATTCTGATTCTGATGAAATGACGTAAATTACATCTTTTTTTTTAACTGTAGTTTTGAAGATTATTGTGATCTTGTAACATTAAAGTACAGTAAAAACAGTTTGGTAAAAAAGTTAATGTTGCTTTAAATAAAGAACAATGAATCAGTATCATTAAACAAATTATATAGAACTCATTGGTAGATAGCTACTGCCTTGTTGATGAGTACATTCTATAAATAACAAATTTGGTAACTACAGTACACTATATAATATTTAGGAATATATGACACAAACGAGGTGACAAAGTAAAATGTGAGTGAGACGTTACAGTGTGGTCTGAATAATGAACCCATGCTGAGGGCTGACAGTGTATTGCTTTTGTTTATTCCAGAAAAAGATCTTTGGCACCATCTTTGAAACCATGTGGGTCAAAATCCTGGTGGCCTTGTGCCTACTGTCCAGTGTTGGAGCGGACAAAGCCCTCAGCAGCCATTCCACCATCCTGGTGGACAAAAGCACCAACCTGGCCTTTGACCTGTACCACAACATGGCCAAAGAGAAAGGTGTGGAGAACATTGTGATCTCCCCAGTGGTGGTGGCCTCCTCTCTGGGCCTGGTTGCTCTAGGAGGAAAGGCCAGCACTGCTTCCCAGGTGAAAAATGTGCTCAGTGGCAATAAGGTGAATGATCAAAACCTTCACGCAAGTCTGGCTGAGCTCCTTACTGAGGTCAGCAACTCCACGGCCCGCAACGTCACCTGGAAGATCAGCAACCGCCTGTACGGCCCCAGCTCCGTCAAATTTGCTGATGACTTTGTGAAGAACAGCAAGAAGCACTACAGATATGAACACGCCAAGATCAACTTCAGGGACAAACGAAGTGCTGTCAATGCCATCAACGAGTGGGGGTCCAAGTCCACTGATGGCAAGCTGCCCGAGATCACCAAAGACGTGGAGAAGACTGATGGAGCCATGATCATCAACGCCATGTTCTACAAACGTAAGTTGGGGTTATTAATACTGTATAAGCCAAAAATGTGGATGAGACACACAAGCACTTGTTTGGTTTCAGAAGTGTTGGGGAATCGTTAGACCTGGGCGATTTGGTCTGTCCCTCTTATTCTTACTGTTCTTTTCTCTGTTAATTTTTTCTCTATGTTCTCCTAATAGCTCACTGGGATGAGCAGTTTCATCACAAGATGGTTGACAACCGTGGCTTCCTTGTGCGTCGCTCATACACAGTGTCAGTCCCCATGATGCACCGTACAGGTAAAAAAAACCCACATCCTCCAAAATACGCACAATTTATTGAAATAACTATCACTACGTTCTTCCACAAATATATTCAGTGTTCCATAATGAAATCTCCTGCTTTCTGCCGAAGGTATCTACGGGTTTTACGAGGACACTGCCAACAAGCTCCTCGTGCTGGAGATGCCACTGGCTCATAAGATGTCGTCTGTGGTGTTCATCATGACCTACCATGTGGAGCCTATGGAGAGAGTGGAGAAAATGCTGACGCGCAAGCAGGTGGACACCTGGCTGAGCAAGGTGGAGCAGAGGGCTGTCGCGGTGTCTTTACCGAAGGTCAGCATGGAGGTCAGCCACAACCTGCAGGTAAGAGCATTCACTCCTTTTTGGAATTAGCCACATGAGGTCAAATTTGGAACATTTCCAGCCACATGTTGGAAAAATAGTGCAAAATGTTTCAACCTAATCTCTAACCGATCTTCATAACTACCTTCGCGGACAGCTGGATTTGGTCTGAGCATGTTTAAAGAAGATTTAGGTATTTTCAGAAAAGAATGGAGTGTCTATTAGCATCTAGTGTTTGTTAGCGGTACTAGCGGTGTTGGCGCTTTTAGCGCTAAACGAAAGAAACAGATTTAGGTCTTCTCTTAAATATTTGCACCTTCACTGCACTTTTAATGCTCTTTTATGTATTCTTTTACCTTCTTTCATCTCTTTCATTATATTTATCTTTATTATATTTTCTATTCTGTAAAGCACATGTGTATGATAATGTGCTATAGAAATAAACTTGAACTTGAACTACAAACAAATCTACAACTAAGAAAAGTGGGAAATTTCTTCTTTTGGCCAAATCATGCCTATAAGGGACACAAGTGGGCCGTGAAGAACCTTTAAGGGTACATTTACTTCGCCCCTGCAAATTAGAAGATTGTGAGTTCAAATCCCCACTTCACTTGGTGAACGCTTTAAATGTAGTTCACACTGCGTGCTTATACATGACAATTACAACCACTTTACTTGACTTGGTGGACAACCTCTTTTTTTTTTTTCAGAAACACCTTGGAGAACTTGGCCTGACGGAGGCTGTGGACAAGGCCAAAGCTGACTTGTCCAACATCTCTGGAAAGAAGGACCTCTACCTGTCCAACGTCTTCCATGCCTCCGCCCTCGAGTGGGACACGGACGGCAACCCCCCAGACATGAGCCTATTCGGCACTGACAAGCTGAAGAACCCCAAACTGTTCTACGCTGACCATCCGTTCATCTTCCTGGTGAAGGACAAGAAGACCAACTCCATCCTCTACATTGGCAGGCTGGTCCGGCCAAAGGGGGAAAAGATGAGAGATGAATTATGAGTCCGTCACTTAACTTAAATGTGCGTTTGAATTAGATCTGTGTGTGCCTCGTGTGTGTGTGTGTGTGTGTCTGTGTCTGTGTGTCTGTGTGTCTGTGTGTGTGTGTGGGAGAGAGAGAATTTTGCTAGCTTTTGACTGAATTCAAGGCTCAACCAAACGTGACTAAATTACGTCGAATGGAAGCATGAAGTCATCAGCATAATTCTTCTTTGTGGCTAGGAGGCTTTCATTCACTGTTGGCAACGTTAGCACTGCCCGATACCTCAAGAGGACATTCCATACACTCTCCCACCATCTAGGTGCACTGTCTGGTCTCAACCACTTACAGTCTCTGGCCACTTTATTAGAAACCCCTTGTAGCTCCTTGCCGGAGTACAGTTTAGAGACTGCCCATTGATGCTCAGTACCACAGAGGTGACCACACACTTTGTGTTTTTAGGGACGAAGTGCAATGTATGGAGTGGACCAAAAGCTCCAGCTCTTCATCAGTGGTCAGTTTCTGACTACAGACCCATTTTTGTCTGGATAATTCTGTCTTAGTGGACCACTCTTGACCTCAGATGTGTAAAAACTCCAGCAACACTGCGGTACCTGATACACATACACACTACTTTTCCACTATCGTGTCACTGCTCTGCTTAGAATGGTCTAACCCCCTATATTACAGTGTTTAGGAGCCTTGGTATAAGAAACTGACCAATTATTAATAAGGCAGAGACAGGGTGGTATGCTGTGCAGCAACAGAAGGGCTAGTGGTTAGTAAGTGGATGTACAAGGTTTCCAATAAAGTGGCCAGTGAGTGTATGCTGTCATTTGCAGTGGTACAGTATTATGTATTAGAATGCAATGTATATTCAAACAAAGCCATTCAACCGAACGGAGTATTACAGGCAGATGAGAAGAATGGCATACTTATATTAAGTATGATGTCCGAGGAGTTGGCCTTCCATTATCAACATTCCTCTCAGGGTTTTTTGCATTATTTTTGTTGCAGTTGTTGAATGACCTTGCCGAGTCACCAGCACTGCATGCCAAGTGCCTGCCGTGTGAAATATGTGTGGATTTGTGAAATACCTAAAAGTTTAAAAAGTTAGCAGGAGCATTTGGCAGAGCAGATGCATGGAGAACATTCCTCCACACTTGTGTCTGGCCTGGTTCCAGTCCAAACTGAAGAAGCTCCTATGCACTACGCAGCCTGTGGGAACGAGGCTCAGCCCTTGACTGAATTTGCTGAACCCTAGTTTAACATACGCTTGATTAATGTGGATGGATAAAATTGTTTTTCTCTCTTTTTTCCAATAAAATCACTGAAAAGTACAGGTTGCATATTTTTTATTGATTTGGAGGATGAAATGTTTGGAGGATGAAGTGTTTGCGCGTGCCTAGTTTTGTCAAAGCTTTTCAGGAGTGAGCTTTTTAAAGCTCTTCGGATGTCTGGGTCCTGCTAATACAGCACAGTGGCACATTATTATCCCCCTGTAAAGCGGCATTCATCATAACACCAGTATTTCTTATACGATGCTAATTTAACATGTGTGTGTGTGTGTTAAATTAGCATCATATGTGAAATATTAGCATCAAAATGAACACCACTTTAAAAAAGAATAAAAAGACAGAGTGAGAGAGAGAGGGTGTTCACACTATGCTTTACACTTTACAGTTTTAATTTATATACACACATACAGTAGGTAGATAGAGAGAGGGAGAGAGAGAGAGATAGATAGAGAGCGAGAGAGATAGATGGACGGACGGACAGATAGATAAATAGACAGACAGACAGATAGATGGATAGACAGACGGACGGACAGACAGATAGACAGACAGACGGATGGATGGATGGATAGATAGACAGACAGATAGATAGACAGACAGACAGACAGACGGATAGATGGACGGACGGACGGACGGACAGATAGATAGACAGACAGATAGACAGATAGATAGATAGACAGACAGATAGATAGGTAGACGGATAGACTGATAGATAGACAGATAGATAGATAGACAGACAGACAGATAGTCGGATAGACTGACAGACAGACAGATAGATAGACAGACAGACAGACAGACAGACAGATAGATAGATAGACAGACAGACGGATAGACTGATAGACAGATAGATAGATAGACAGATAGACGGACAGACAGACAGACAGACAGAGAGATAGATAGATAGACAGATAGACAGACAGATAGATAGATAGATAGATAGATAGATAGATAGATAGAACCTATTGACGAAGTTGTATGTAAATACACATTTGTTGTATGTGTATTTAGTACATATTTTTTACAAACACAGACATGCAGACAAGCACAAACACCTCCACACACAACGTGAGAATAATGGGCCATAACCAATGCTGTAGATGATCTGGCTAAGTCATTAGAAAAAGGATCACATTCATGAAAGGATCCTGACACAAGTTCCTGTTTTGCATCCTCACTTAAAACACCGCAGCCGGTCTCACACAATAGACAGGCTTTTTTTCCATGGACAGGGATCACAGTGTAGAACTTTATGACGACTTACTCCTTTTCATGGTGAAACAGTGATGCAAGAGTTACAGAAACGTAGCATTTTTTTAATGAAAAAGAAAAATGGAAATATATTTGCCATCACATTTTTAAATGATCGGTACATTTTTAATATTTATGGAGGACGACACTGTGCTGCGCTGTTTTCGAAATCTGATCCACAGAGATGTGGTTTGATGTAATTTTATGTGCCCAGAAGCAGGAGGCCTGAGTCGAGAGAACTCTGAGGACATCTGGTGGACACTCCCTTACTTTACCTAAACATTTACAGCATTTAGCAGACGCTCTTTATCCAAAGCGACTTCCATTCTCTACCTACAGGGGGCAGTCTCTCCCTGGAGCAACTTGGGGTTAAGGGTCTTGCTCAGGAACCCAGGATTCGAACGCATGACCTCTTATTCTACCCACTAGACAACACCACCCCCCATTAATGCTCTAAACCAGCAAAACCGTGCATTAAAAGAATAATTTAATACACAGCAGCATTACCACATCGGTTTTAGAGGTACTGATTGGTTGATTAGATTATTGAGGTTGTAGGTTCGAAGCCTCCATGCCATTTGTGTGTTTTTTCATAATTTAATTCTAGGACTAATTTAGCAAAAACACCTGTTTTTTTAATTATTATTAATAGACAGTGTGCAGCACAACATATTTCAACAGTCCTCCCTTTTTATTTCAGTTCAACCCATTTTTACTTTATTTGGAAATTCAAAAACAACCTTACACTTCACTTGTGTGTGTTTCTCACTGTAATGTTTGATGGAAATTTCCTCTTTTATTATGACTTCTCTCCTTTAATGAACATATCACTGATGAAAAGTGATTCATCAGCAAATATAATTCTGATTTTTAAAAAGTACCTGCGCTGTCAGCTTGGGATGGATGTGATATAAAAGACTTGAAATGCGACATGTTCAAAAGTTTTGGGACACAGCTCTTAATAACTGAATACTTACTTCCAGTGAAGGACAATCTTATTGCTTAGTAGAACAAGACATTCTGGACAATGCCATGCTTCCAACTCTGTGGACCCAGTTTGGGGAAGAACCTTCTCTATTCCAGCAGGACTCCAGCAGGTGTCCCAGACTGTCTCCATAAAGACCTGCTGGAGGAGTTCAGTGTGGAAGTCCTGACCTCAACCCCATCCAGCACCTTTGGGATGAACTGGAACGGAGATTGTGATCCAGACCTTCTCCTCCAACATCAGTGTCTGACCTCAGAAATGCTACAGAATGAATGGAGACAAATTCACACAAAAACTTCAGAATCTTGTGGAAAGTCTTCAAAGAAGAGTGGAAGGTGTTATAGTGGCAAAGGGGGACCAACTCCAGATTAAAGTCTATGGGTTTGAATACAATGTTGGACTTTTGTCTATGAATTTGTATTTATGGATCGTCCAAGTGGGCGGGAGCAATTTTATTGGGGGTCGTGGTTACGTCAGAGGTGGAGTGGGCTGTGATTGGTCCATCTGGGTGCCTGTAGTTCCAACCAAAAATGACGAACTGGAGTTTTGGGAACGAGAGCATAAAGATGCCGCGAGGAGTTAGCTGGAATTCGCTCGCGGGGTCTTCAAACGGCGGGTTGCCCTGGAGACAAGACAAGACTGTTTAACGGTTTCCCCCCAGAGGAGCCCGGCGGCGGGACAGAGTGAGTGAAGGCGAACACGGACGGACAGTTAGTCTAAACGGCTGGACGGGTTTGGCTTTGCTCAACATTATCCGTAGCAGCTTTTTTACATGAATGTGGATGTGTCGAAATGTCTTCAGTGGTCTAGATGTAAACAGTGTCATTCTGAGCAGTTTCAGGCGCTGAAACGGTTCTGTGTGAAGAAACTTAACTGACTTCTGATTTCTTCACAGTGGTGGTGAGTGATGTCCACAAACTTTTGTCCATTTTCTTGTGACCACCGTGCAGTTTGCCAAAGTGTTTTTTAATCGATTATTTCCTAATCTTACATTTCACTAATCCTCATGTGTTTGTACTCCCTGATAGTTGATTCGGAATAAGAGGTTAGTGTCCCTGGGTTTAGTGTCCTTGGCTAAGAATGACTACATTTTAGGGCTGTCAGTAGATTAAAATATTTAATCGTGATTAACTTCATGCTTGCCATGGTTACCTTGCGATTATTATCATTTTAATCATGATAATCACATGGTTTTCTGCAATTAGTTGCATTGTTATATGTGAAATTACATTAATTCAAAACCGTCCATAATTGTGCATATTAAATCACTCAACGCTCGCATTACTTCGATGAAAGCAACAAACTTATCAAATATAAGGATTTTATAACAAAACCTGTGTTAACGTAAAAACGCGTTAATGCGGTAACTTTTCCAGCCCTACTAAATTTACATGAAAAGTTGGTCTCTTTGAGGTGCATGACTCTTGTTCATCTCAATTCATTAGTAGACTAGTGAATAACATTAGTGCAAAAATCTATGGCCAGTATCTTGGGACAGAAAAATTTGACACAATGCATCACTTAAGTATTCTTTTGAAGCACAACAAATTGTATTAAATTTCATCCATTGGTGCTGCATTGCCACATTTCATTGCATCTCAAGAACCGTTTAAGCTAAAACTTTGGAAGTTGGAATGTTTACACTTGGCTACATTTGCTCACATCTCCCGCACTTTTGTTTGGCTCGCTCAACAAACACTTCAATAGCAAATTACACAGACAATCCATTCTATTTACCATGTTTCAAACAAATCAGCCATGAGATGTCACTACAATACATGATTTTCTCTGTTCCTCGGACAGGGTTTGGTCAATCTTCGAACTTCATTGAATACCATTTACAAAACTGTCGTCTTTCATCTTGTTGAAGTGGTCAAATTCTTGGGCCTCTGACCACTTGGGCCGTTTTGCTTCTTCTCTGAACTTCAGTGGCACCTCTGGCCAGCTCTCAACGTTTTTAAGCCAAATGTTCAGCACCACTTTTCCACATGGCAAGCAGCAATATTTTATCACTAGAAATGGACATTTTTGCTTTCCTTGCTAATTGAACGTCCAAATTTCCAAACGAAGCAGTCATACCGCACTGCGGCGCATAACAGATGATTGTTGGCCACCTGTGTTAACTAATGGCCTGATGGCTGACAGTAGTTATGGTGTTCCTGGGCCTTAAATGTACAGGGAGTGAGTGCATTTCTTTCAAAATGAACGTAATAGGAACTGTCTTTTTGTTTCCAATATTTACTCACAGTGTGCGTGGTGTAGTGTTATTTGTTTTATTGCTTTATTATCGCAGTTGACATTTGCAAAGTAATAGCATTGTTGCTGAAATATATTCCAAATTACTATTCACCAGTGAACCTAGTAATGTTTTTATATGTAATGTTAAAAGTAGTAAAAATTATTTGTGAAGAACCTTGTGGGCTCTATTTTTTTTAGCTTATTCTTAGGCAAATTAAATGCCACCTGACTTCTGATGTTTTAATGTTATGGCTTTTAATGTTATGATGTTTTTTAAGTAGCCCAATGTGAGCAAAAGACTGCATCAATGTTATAAGTATTGTTGTTTTTGAAATTATTAGTACAGGCTAAAATGTGGCACATGGCACAGTTGCCTTTGTGGCATAGTTCACACTTTGTTTGGGGTGGGGGTGGGTAGGCGTCAAAGCTGAAGTGCTGAAATCACCAAATGGCCCAGACTTAAAGCGGGTCTATTGTGTTGTCGTGTACTTACTAATGCACTAAAAGGTGTCTCTTCTTTCAAGACAGGACAATGGACAACCATCTGAGAGGAAAGCTCGCCTTGCTGCTAATTCTCCAAATAACTGCTGTGAAGATGTGCCACCCTGGATGTGAGTGTGAGGTTGAGAGTTTTGGGCTTTTCAACAGTTTCAGCCTGACCAAGGTGGACTGCAGTGGAGGGGGCCCCTACAAGTTCCCAATTTCAATTCCTTTAGACACTTTGTCCCTTGACCTGTCCTCTAACGGCATCCGTTTCATAGAAGACTATGTGCTCTCTGGACCCGGGTACACAACCCTCTCCAGCCTCTGCTTGAGGAACAACCTCATCTCCACAGTCAATGGCAGCATGTTCTCCAAACTGCGCTACCTGGAGACCTTGGATTTGAGTTGGAACTCCATTGAGGTCCTCGTAGAGGGATGTTTCTCAGGCCTGCCCCTTACAGAAGTAAACCTGAGCTACAACCAAATTCATGAAGTCCCTCTGAACATATTTACTGTCAGGGACCACGGAAGGCCTCTCAGTTTGGACCTGTCCCATAACTTGTTAACAGCCGTCACACGAAATCCACATGCTCAGCTTCCCAGCATACAGAGCCTTAATTTGGCATCAAATCAACTGAGTTCAGTTCCAGATCTCCAAGATATCTCACTCAGCTCTTTGAACTTGGATGATAACCCCATTTCTGTCCTTGATGAGCACAGTTTTGCAGGTTTGAAGGACCTGGTCCACCTCTCCCTAAGTGAGATGCCTATTTTACACACAATTGAGACCGAGAGTTTAAAGAATCTTCAAAACCTGCAGGTTCTTGACCTGTCGCACAACAGAAAACTGAAATCATTGAGTGAAGATGTTTTCCATGGCCTTAAACTGCTGCAGGAGCTCAATTTGTCCAACTCTGGAGTGGTGTCTTTGCCAGCCAATATCTTACAGCTCCTGCCGAGCATTAAGAGCATCGTTCTGAGGGATAAAGTGAACTGCTGGAGGGTCCACAAACAGGGACTGTTTCACAGACATGTGCGACAGAGTAATACCCTGGAAGCACTGACCTGTGATGTGACTGGTGTTTTATGATCTGAGCTGGATTCCATATCGTGTGTTCACTATGGAATGTAACTTGTGTGCCTTTTTATTGTTGCTCTTCAGTATTCAGGCTTTGTCTCATCCTCTTCCAGTGAAATGCTCAATAAAACCCTGGCCTGCTTAGGTATAGTGCTGCATGTTTCATAGCTGTTAAGGTCTAATCTTCACAAGCATGCTCCTCTCTAAACATGTGGTACTGGTAAAGTGTGTAGGTACTTTACTAGGTCACTATTGAATCGTCTCATGTATAGTAGCTGTAATGATTCACAAAATGAATAATTCAGTTCAACATACAGTGATCTTGAATCAATACAGTTCTCATAAAAATGTAACAGTGCAACAAAGTATGAACTCCGTTCAATACACACATGTATCTTATAATACTGATCATACTGGAGGGTGTACTCAGTTTAATAATGATTGTACTGCCTAAAGAAATCAAGAGCAGGCAAAAAAGCCCACTCCTTGTAAGATAAGCTTGTGGCTAATGCATTAGTTTAACATTTTTACAATGTTGATTGCTCTAATGAACTGAATATAGAAAATGGAATGTAAGCCTAAGGCAGTCCTTATTTTTGCAGAAAAATGCATCAAACAGAACCACTATGAAATTGACATTTGTGAATATGTTAATGTTTACATATTTAGTTTATTAAAGCATATAACTTTAGAAAAGTACAATATATGAGTTTGTTCAGACTCACACACCAATGGATGACAACAAAAATGATGCAAAAGGCTTGAATTTTCAGGCTGAAGAGGCAGACAGATCTTTAACTATGCAACTTTGTGTGTGTAATATATACAAAAACCTACATATCTGAACAGATGTCAATAGTTTACTGTTAATAAATTAGACTAAAGCTCATCTGCGGGCAGAAATGAGCTGTTTTTGTTTTCTGATTAACAGTACAGTACCGTTGTACCTAAGAAGATGCATTGCTGTCACAACTCGTTCAGAAAGGAAATACAACTCTTGTATATTCCAAGCATGTCATCATTTTTCAGGTACAGCAGGTTCTTTTTGTTTATTTTTGTATTTGCGTCGGTGTCACACACCAAAGAATGTATCATCCTGTGCTGGAATTAAAAACTGCAATAACAGGCTTTGCATACTGATGTCTTTTTTGTGCTGAAGGCTATGAATTCTTTCTTCGTCTGTGCATTTGTCTGTCACTCCAGGTATTTGCCCGCGTGCTTCACTCCTGAGGCCTGTAGGGGTTCAGGTATGCCTTCAGATGAAAGATAAGCTAGTAGTCAGAAGGGATCCATCATGAACATGTGAACTAGGGCCACACAACATATCGGCGGTTAATCATGTCATCGGCCTTTGCAGTAATGATGTTGCAGAAGGCTGCAATATGCAAATGAGCCTCTGACCAATCATGGTGTTTGTGACAGGATGACCAATCACAGTTGAGGTATTGGGTGTTCTAATGAATCGAGGTAGTCATGTGATCCAACAAAATTCGTATTCATTCTCTAACCGCTTAATCCTTACTAGGGTTGTTGGTACCCGGAGCCTATCCCAGGGTCTACGAGCGTGAACCCACTGCAGGACACACAATTTGCTCACACGCTCAGTTCTACGGTCCATTTAGAATCCCCAGTTCTCCTGACCCACGTGTTTGGGCCGCGGGACAAACCCAGAGACCCCTGAGGAAAACTATGTCTCCATGACTCCACATACACAAGACCAGGACCTGGATTCTAACCCCAACCCTGGAGGTGTGAGGCAACAGTACTACCCACTGTGCCACCATGGGGCCTAAAATACTGTTTTGACCTTTTTCATTTTTTTGATGATTGATAGGTTCATGAGCCATAAAGATTTCACAATTCATAATTTATTCTTACAAAACCATTTCCATTTAATGAAACAGGCTGCCTTTAAGCTGATATATGTAACATGTAACCAGTTCCTTTTCTGATTGGCTACACTGTATTGCTACTCAAGTGAGGATAATTAAGTTTGAAAGTCATCACAATCGCAATATGTAGCAGTGTATTCTGTCCATCTCATGCAGTCTTATTGTAATCTAAAAGCCTTTGTTGTGGTCACTTGGGTTTATCTTTCATCCTTCACTCGCAGGAACAAAGCCTACCCTTGCTACACTATATGGACAAAAGTATTGGGACGCTTGACTGTTACACCAATAGGGACTTGAATAAAATTGCATTAAGTTACATAGACGTTAATATGGAGTTGGTCCCCCACCCTTTCAGCTTTAACAGCTTTTTATCAGGTCAGACACTGATGTTGGATGAGAAGGTCTGGTTGAGGTCAGGAATCTGTGAAGCCAGTCAAGTTCTTCCACACTGAACTCCTCCAGCAGGTCTTTATGGAGCTCGCTCTGTGCTCTGGGACACAGTCCTGCTGGAGTAGAAAAGGTTCTTCCCTAAACTGGGTCCACAAAGTTGGAAGCATGGCGTTGTCCAAAATGTCTTGGTCTGCTGAATCATTAAGATTGTCCTTCACTGGAGGCAAGTACTCCTTCATTCAGCATCCGATTGCTATTTTTTTGTTTTGTTAGAGCTTCAAAAGTTAACAGTTGTTAAGTCAACATTAACTTTAAACTTTGTTTGCTGCGTTAATTCCCCATCTGTAAACAATATTTGGCATTTTTGCACACAACTCTCTGCTTCTAGAATACAGCATCTGTCATAACACTGTACTCATTTAGAATTAGACTGTAACTATTGTCAGCTGCACAGTTATTTTGTAGCTCTTGTGTTTTTAGTGCATTCTGCACTTCTGGTGTTCTGTTTCTGTGTTGCACCCTAGTCCTGGAGGAATGATGCTTCAGGTAAGTGGCATTGTTATGGCAGAAAGTAAAAAAAGTAAGAGTGGCATGACCAACAGAAAGCTAAACAACACAAGTGTGTACATGTATAACATTCAAATGTACACTATACAAATAATCAGGCACTGATGTTGAACGAGGAGGCCTGGCTGTCAATCACCATCAGGGCTCTGTATGGGCCTGTCGAGTTCTTCCAAACCAAACTCACCCAACCATGTCTGTATGAACCTTGTTTTGTGCACTGGGACACAGTCATGCTGGGATAGAAAACGTTTTTCCCCAAACAATGAGCACAAAGTTGGAAGCAGAATGTCTTGGTATGCTGAAGCAATAACATTAACTGAAATTAAGGGGCCTTGAAAAACAGGTTTGTCCGAATACTTTTGTCCATATAGTATACATATGTATTCAGTTTTGTCATAATAATAAACCTACTTTACTAGAAAGCCTTATACCTGCTACGGGCTTCACCTGCGCTGAGCCGTGCTGTGTTCTGATTGGCTGGAGCGCCGAGTCGGTTGCTAGGGAGACCGAGGCCCCGCCCTCCCTGTGTCAGTCATGGCTCCTGCGGTGGACAGGCCGGGGTACTGGGGGAGCCCGACCTCAACGTTAGACTGGTGCGAGGAGAACTATGTCGTGTCGTTTTACATCGCTGAGTTTTGTGAGTACAGCCAAAACTATCTCTACATCTTGCCGAGAGGCGAATTCATGTCCGTTTCAGGGGCGAAACCAGTCTTATTTATGGAGAGAGGGAGAGAGAGGCCGACCGCTAACTTCACCTAATGGGTTTTAAAGCTAAAATAAACCACGACAACGAGTCAAAACAGGTCCAAAACATTCTATAACGCTCGAGAGGGACTGCTTTTCCCTCCGCATGCTTTCCATTCCGTCACTCTCTTCACTCGTAAGGTTTAGTACCGTTTTAAACGCTGTACAGTGTGAACTGGGTTCGTCTTTACAGGACGTTACTCGCTCCGACGCGCGTTCACGCCTTGTGACGTCACGACGGAGTCGCGGATGCGCGTTCACGAGAATATGAAATGGTCAAAAAGAATGCGTTTATTGTTCTAAATAGATATGAAAGTTTCAGAAATGTGGACAAAATGTGCTTGGGGCAGCTGGTCGCCTGGTGGTTAGGCAGTTGCCTCTGTGATCTGAAGGTCGTAAGTTCGAATCCCAGGACTACTATTGGCACCACTGAGGCACCCTTGAGTGAGGTACTAGCCCCACACACTGCTCTCTGTGTTCCTGGCTGTACGCTGGTTCACTTGTCAAATGGGTTTAAATACCGAGAAAGAATTTCGCTGTTCGAACTGTGTGCTGTGATGTGTTTATGTATGACAAATAAACGCTTTACACTGTGCTTAGTAATGGAAGGATTACGGAAATATTAATATGGTTAATAGATAAGGAAGTAATAATAAGAAAGTATATAAATAGTCAACAGATTAAAAACAGATAATGAGGAAAATCTTGTTTTATGCAATAATGGGAAATACTCACATTTGCATCATCCTTATTACTTTGTGTAAAAATACTGACTATGATTGGGTGCTGTCATTCTGTTTGAAAGGCAAAAATGGCTCATTTTGTAAAATATATAAAACATGTGATTAGATATGTACAATAGGGCAATATATTAAAACATGATAGCTCAAGACATTTTTATAATACATACTGCCACATTTAAAAAGACCTGCGAGAATTGGAGTACTAAGCATTTTTATTCAATGTTTGCAAACTGCTGCACTAGATCCAGTTAAACAGGACTGTTTGTTATCAAACATGCAGCTCCTCAGTGTTGTTCAAGTGCTGTAATATTAAGGCATATTGAGACATGCTGTGAGGTACATTATCACAATAATGATAAATATAGTTACAGTAATATAGTTATATGGCCCAGCTCTATTAGAGTCCTGTGATTAGTCATGTATTGGGTGGAGTAGGGCAAAAGATCAGATGAGAGTGAGCCAAAAAGCAAGTTTTGTGTGGAAATTACTCATAAGCTTTGGTCAACAGCAGTGGCACCACCTTTTAAAGGCCACTTCTTATAGTGAGGGCATCATCGACTCCGTCCCTGTGCCTGGTGTTGACTCAACCAGTCGCTGGAATTATGGGTGGAATGCGCAGAGTACAGTATTTTGACCCCACAGGGACAAAAACACACACTGGGTTTGCTCTCAGCATTGTCTTGTGTGACTTTGCACTTGGTCCTGCTAGTTCATTTTCTAAAACAGCAACTGACCTTTGATGGCCAGATGAAATTGGCCATTTTGGCCGTTCTGTTAATGGAATGTCTAGTTGGTATACTAAGTTTTTTAGTCTGTAATGTTTTAATTAGGTCAGCTAGACCATAAGTTCACAGCCTTGGTCCTGGACCCCCCCGCTCTATACATTTTAGTGTTTTCTTGCTCTGATACACCCAAATGCATATTAATTAGCTGATCGGTTGGACCAGGTGTGTTGGGAGCAGTGAATATGTGCAGATTAGAGGGGTTGGGAAACACTGGACAAGATGACTAGCATTAAGACTTATTTGACTGTTTGCATTTATTTTTTTAGGTTTCAGTGTATTTGATCAGATATCAGCGTCAGCCCAGAATTCTGGCATCAGTGCATTTATTTATTAGCAGTATATGGGGTTGGGGTAAGACCTTGTCACTTATTGGGACTTTCTGTGGACTGAGAACATGTGCGTTGTGAATAAAAGGCCACTGTAACTTTGTACCTTTTGAAACAGGTTTTGCGACAGTAATGCTCTTTTCCAGTTCTGATGATCCTGTGTTATTTGACTCGGCAGGGAACACAGTCAGTAACCTGATTATGATCCTTCCTCCCATTTATGGAGCCGTGCAGATGTTAAAAGGCGGACTGGAGGTCCGTTACGTGTGGTCGTTTTTAGGACTCGCAGGTAAGCACTGAAGCATTTTTCCCGCATGCTGTCTTCCCATGCACTTCTTGCTCAGACCCCTAACAGGAAGCTGAAGTTACACTGTTTGAATAGACCTGTCTTGATATGCGTGCGTGTTCTGAGAATGCTGTATGAATGGTGTCGCACCTGTGTCACTCTTTTATGCTGTTACTGTTATTGATATAGCGGTGGGCATTGGTTCTTGGTGCTTCCACATGACACTGCAGTACGAAATGCAGGTGAGACAACCCTTCACTTCCGCATCTACACCAAACACCAAAATGCATCTTTTTTATGTCCTGGAATAGGAAAATGCAAAATATGCTGTTTTTCCAGCACATAAAATCCTTTATATGTGTCTTATTTCCTGTTTGTCTTCCAGGCATATATGCCAAAACCTTTAACAATAACTGACTGTCATTTATTGGACCTTTTCAAGCTTTTATTATTTCCTGTTTCTTTTCTTTGCAGTTGCTAGATGAGTTGCCGATGATCTACAGCTGCTGCATCTTTGTTTACTGTTTGTAAGTGAATCTCTTTCTTATCATTTGGATGGAAACGGGGCTCTCAGAATCAGTTATAGATGTAATCAGGTAATCTACTGATTATTTAGTCTTGAGTGGACAGACACGATTTCGTGATGAGAATGCAGTGAAACTCCACTGGATTTAATTTGTGAATTTGATTGAGAATCCACTGGTTATCCAACTTTTTTTTTTGCCATTTTTACCATTTTATTTTGTATCCAGAGCCAATACACATTATCAAAACTGTTATATATAATGTTTCTGATGGGAAAAGTTGCTATTTTGCCTTTTAACACTATAAGCATATATATCTCACAGATGAAGGGTAAAATAAATAAATAAATAAATAAATAAAACTTTTAGGCCAAAAGCACCATGCAAAAATACCACAAAACAACACCTCAGGCATCACATAACAGTTGGTTTTCATGTGAAAGAAATCTTTTAGCTTTTAGATGCCTGCCTCGCTATGTTTCTCTACAATGGAGCGTTTCACATCAAACCACTCGGAATGACTTTGCTGACTCCTTAGTGTGTATAAAATTAGTGCATTAATCTGGTAAAACTATTAATATAATGAAACAGCATTGCAAATAGCTATATAGAGCAATAGGTTTATCCATGTCATGCATATCTTATTCCAATTTGACACACTGTGTTTCTGATATTACAGATATGAGTGCTTCAAGCAAGAAAATGCCATAAACTACTTTGCAATCGCACTCCTCCTTTTCTTCAGTATTATCGTTACTTTGGTAAGGCGTCTCTGTGATAGTAACCTTGCGTTAAGATACTGTGTACTGTGGGTTGGCTTTCTGCCGTACCTTTGACCTCTGTGGAAGTTTTTTGTGTTTGTTTTTATGCCGCCCTGCCCTGATTATGCGTCTCATGCACGCTTCTGTTATCTCATTTGTAGGTGTACCTGCAATGGAAGGAGCCAGTGTTTCATCAGGTAAGCAATCAAGCCATTACTATTTTTAATAAACTGAGGTAGTGATGTTGTGTTTAGGTCCAATGCAGCATTCTAGTCCCGCAGAAACACACAGCTGCTGTACTGCAGGGGCGTTGGTTGCTCATTTCTTCAGTGCAGCGCTGAGGTCATTTGTTGTTGTAATAGTGCAGATAAAATGTCTGAATAGAGAGCTAAGGATCAATAACACATTGAATATTCTATAGTGTTCTAAAATGCACATGGCGCTTAACATTTTATTGCTAGCGAAATCTCTAAATTGGTGGCAGAGAAAAACACGTTCCTGACTCAAAGGCCATTTGGACCACCGCTTGCTTTTCTTACGTTAAAATGTTCAAATGGTAACTGGTAGCGGATCTTTTCCACCCTTTAAAAAGCAAACAGAATACAGTTGCAAGGGTCAATATGGCCACAAAGATTGTCTTCCTGCTTTTGAGAGCAGCAAGCCTATGAATAGGACGTGTTCAGCCCAAACAAAAGGAAACGGCTTACAAAGCAGGATTTGTTGACGTTGTGGAGCCGGTTCTGTTTGAGGGCATGAGGGCAGAAGCTCACCATGATGTGGGAGGCTGAAATCTGAGCACAGTTGCCTTGTTGGGTTGGTGCTTTTTTTCTGCAACAACAGCAACTTAGAAGAGTGTATACAACCTACACTTGAGATTTCCTGTTTAATATGTACTGGAACAATACTGTATTGTTTGGAGCTTTAAGGTGGTACGCCTATATTCTCTCCTGCAGGTTATGTATGGAGCGCTGGTGGCTTGCTTAGTGATTCGATCCATTTTCATAGTCACATGGTAAGTGTTACTATTATTCAGACTTTAACATAAAACCTAACGAAGGTAATGCAATGCTAAGGAGAAAATTGAGACTAAAAGTAAGTAAATAAATAGAACAGTAGAACTTTATACATCCTTTAATACTGCCTGAATGTCATAAGATTGATTGTTACCTGACCTCCTTGATCTAGGGTGTATCCATGGCTGAGACCGCTTGGCTACACTTCGTTAGGCGTCTTCCTGTTAGG
Source organism: Brachypetersius gabonensis (assembly GCA_037577145.1). Classification (NCBI taxonomy): domain Eukaryota; kingdom Metazoa; phylum Chordata; class Actinopteri; order Characiformes; family Alestidae; genus Brachypetersius; species Brachypetersius gabonensis. Next base: position 14,630,491 of record JBBJLR010000037.1, read on the forward strand.
ATTCATTTTATGGAACATCGATAATCTATTCTGTGACTCTTTAAGGTGAGACATGTTTCCATTCCGCAGTTCTTTTCTTTTCAAATTGCTTTGAAAATCCTCTGTACCTGAAAAGGCGTTCAAATGATCTGCTTTGTTGGTTTTCAAAGTGAAAATAAAAACTCGTCATCTATTACTGGGTTCCACAACTCCTGGCCAGGAAGGTTTGTGTCCAGCGCAGTCTGTTGAGTTCCTTGTTTGAAGACCCATTGTTCCACTCACCAGTTATTCGCCAAGTTTGGGGAGGTGAACCACAATCCTGTGCTGGACATTGACCCTAAAGGACCAGAGTTGGGGTTCCCTGTGGCATGTTTCTACCAGTTTTAGAGACCAGGTTTTTAGGTTAACACATTGGGGACAAAAAAACATACAGTAGAAAATTTGCACAGGCTACAGCTTAACAATAGTAAAAAAAAATAATTATGCTTTAAAATACTTTTAAATGTAATGCGAAAAAATGTTTTTCCATTACAAACAATGTACCCAGGCCAAACCCAAGCTGCTGGACGGCGGGGCTAAAAGTGGGCCGCAGCCGATCTGACTGAATCACTGCTTTCTGATTGGTCAAAATGTCATTACAGCATAGAAAGAGGCCTCCATTTATTTTACTGTCTGTGCAAAAACAATGGAGACACCAATGAACAACTTCGACAAAGTAGGACTGTCAGTTTGGGCTGAAGAGAAATTTCAGAGGGAGTTTTCTATAAAACTAACAAATTTGTGAGAAACACGACGGTGATCCCGGACGTCACTAACAAATTCGCTGGGTTAGGTTTTTAACCCAATGGATAAAGAATGCAGAGAAAAAAAATAAAAACAAGACTATAAATAAATAAAGACCAAAAGCAGCTCTGACAGAAAAACTTTCCTCTGGTTCGACTCCCTGGACATGGTTTTGGGACGACCGGCTATAGACTGTGGGGAGAGAAATAAGCTGCTAACACGTCAGGAACTCCATTATTGGACTGAAATACACTCGAAAATTAAAGTCTGCTGCAAATTCTGTACCATCGCAGTACGGTTTAGGTACAGCATGACTCCTGTATACCTGTAGAAAGTGCCTCTAGTGATCTCTGTTCTTATTATTAGTCAATCAACCAGAGCCGTCCAATCTTGTGCATACAGTGCGAAGGCTGAATCTGTGTTTCTTTCGTAGAGCCACGCGGCAGAGGCTCCCACCTATAGTCGGAGCAGTCACTCAGCTGCACGCCTGGTGGCATATTCTGACAGGCCTCGGCTCATACCTCCACATCCTTCTCAGGTACGTCCACTCCAGTCACCCCAGACGAACATGGTGCTTTCACAGACCCTTCAGTTCGCCTGCGGTTTTTCTGTCCAGAATCAAAAAGCCTGCTGTGTGCTGGACAGATCAAGTCTAACTGATATGATGATATTTAATTACATCAGTTTATTGTGTAAAATCTGTCAAAAGAAATCACAGATAATAAAGTAGCGCCACCTGTTTTTATATTATTTATAGATATCGTCACATGCCTTCTCCCGTTCCACAGCTTTGTCTACCATGTCTCACTTACCCGACTAGCAACTGAGCAGGAGGCGCCAGTAACATACTTCCAGTGGAATGCAGGCCTTGACAAGTCCATGGGAAATGTACTAAATAGTGATAACACGTTTTATTCATATAGTGCACCTCATCTAAGAGCCTGAGAGCACATCCATAAAATACATATAAAAAGAGATGAAATTAAGAAATAAAATAAGGGTATTGAATAAAGATAAACAAACTGTCATGTAGATAAAGTCAAAATGCACCATATTTTTATATATTATATGTATAATTGTATTTGCATTTTTTAAATTGCACTTTTTCTATTTAATGTTGGGTGTATGCACCTGGGGTTTGAGAGTAACGTAATTTCAATTCTCTGTATGTCCGGTACATATGGCAGAATCGACAATAAAGTTGACTTTGACTTTGAAAATAAGCGCAAAAGTTAAAGTAAAGATACACACGCATATTGCGTTGGTAACTTCGGGCACTTGTTGTTCCGGCTTGAATGGGAAACCCAGTCTCTTCTGTGCATATCAGTGTTGCACTGCAAAAAAGGTATTAGCAAGGTAAATAATTTTAGATCTAGTCAATATATCTAATATTTAAAATTGAGATATTAGATTATTTAATTCTTGACTTTTTCAGGTTGTTGTAAGCAATTATGTATTATAGTTCAGTAATTAAAATTAAATTATCTGCCCATATGGTCAGATTTTGCTGATAAAGACTTTGAAACACATTTTGTTTCCACCTTTGCTGTATTTTTAGATTCAGAAATAATGATTATCTACATGACTACTGTAAGAAAAAGTGTGACATGAACGAAACAGACCCCAAGTGACCGGACTTAAACCAAATAGTTGTTTTATAATATTTTTTAAATAACTGATCTTCTCTTTTTCCGGCTGAAACAGACATGACTAAAACAGGCTTTGGATGACCTTGTTTTATGCAGTGTTATGTGTTGGTCAGCACTGTTGTCTTATTGTCCAGGTGTAAATGAGTGAAGGTGGTTAAACTGGAAATGTTGTATAGGAATATTGTAAAGTATGACATTCTATATCAGAGGTTTCATAGATAAAATTAATAATCTGTTGCTTTCTATCATTTACAGCCTCCAGATTCGATCAACCTACCTCAAGTACAGACCTAAAGTAAAGGTGAGTCCTGCCTCACACAAGTCTGTTCATGACCCATTCGTCCACAAAGCTGAAGCGTTCCTCATGCTGCTTTGATCCGTGCAGTTTCTTTGTGGCATTTGGCCCATGCTGCACATCGAGTCTCAGAAGACGAGTTGAACGGGCGAAGAGGGGACGACGATGGCAGCCGATCCCGGGCCTCCGACGCTACGAGGTCCAGCCTGTCACCTCCAGCGGAACCGGAGGTGACCAGCAGCTGGACGTTTGGTCCTCCCATCCCCACGTTCCCCCGCTTCAAGTTTGCCAAGTGTAGTCTGGAGAGAGCTGGAGAAAGGGTCTGTTTTTGTTTATTACCGACTAGATCAGAGCTTCGCTAGACATGTTAAGGAGACGGCACACTATTCGTTTTGCACATAGTAGGCCAACATTAACATTAATTATTAGGGACACAATAGGGTCTCAAAAATGGTCAAAGGGATGATTCGGTGACTTAATTTCCTCTCTGTTGGAGTGGTGTAAGAATGTGAACCAATTGTGTGCAAAAGTTTAGGCGTCCTGGCCATAAGACATGCTGTATGCAGTTTCTAGGCACACATTTTCATGCACAATTTCTGTTTATTGGTTAAATTTAACAAAATAAAACATAAAATGAGGCTTGTTCAAAAGACACAATTTAGGTTTTATTTTTTGCTGTCAAATTGAAGCCTTATGTCATAGTAACATTTTAGGAGAGGGCAAAAAGTGAAAGTCACTTTGGTCAGTTTGAATTGTGACAGATAGCAGCTGGTGTTTAAACATAATGCGAAATATGAAGAAAGGATTTGCAAGGTTTTGTTCCGACAGTGACAATATGCAAGATTAAATAAATAGAAATTGTGCATCAAAATGAGCAAAGTAATGCCATATTTGTTTCTCATTTAGATTACAAAACATAATGTGACCAGGGTTTAAACTTTTGCATGTGGCTGTAGTAGCTAATCATATCTACTCATTCTCAGCTTCGTCGTGATTGATTCTCTAATCATTAACATGTCAGCTGCGCTACAGTCCTCGTCCGCTGTGCTGTGTGTGCAGTACTTAAAATATTGTCATTTGTGCAGCGATTTATCTTCACTACTTCACTTTTTGCCTGTCTTTAGCTTTTTAGCCTAAATAAAGGGTGATTTAACCAAGATCAAAGGGACAAAATCAACTGTGTAAAAACTTTTTGTAATCGTATGTTTTAGACTAAACTGACACAAATGGTGTTCGCCTTTTTTCTGGAGGGAAACATAAACATACAGTCGTTTTGCAGAATGTTACGCTACAGTACTGTAAACGGAGTGACTTTCTCTGGATATTTAAGGCCTTCTGTTTTATTGGAATCGTTTTATTGTGCTATGACTAGCGTTCATTTTATTTATTCATAAACAAAAACTCCACTAATGAAGAAATAGCGTTTGTTCTCATACAGCACGGTAGTATTAAGTGAAGGAGTTGGTTAAATGCCATTAACCAATCTGGTTAAATGTCAGTTCTGAGGGATACAAATGATCTCATCACTTTGCACTGACGTTGGTCAGCGGTGGTTAATGGTAATCATTGCCTTTGTTCCTGTGGGGTGGATCCCTGGAGTCTGACTGGGTGCACTGTGTCTTCCGTAAATGACTCCGGACTGCCGCCGGTCTCGCCAACATTTCAATGTAAACATTTGTCAGATGCAATCATTTTCTCATGTGAACCACTGTAGTGTCATCTCTGGCATTCATTATTTCTCTATTTTGTGGTCTTACGTCTCACTGACTGAAGCGGTGTGCTAAAGAAGCACCCAGTTTATTACAAACACTCATAAACTCATTGGCCATTTTATCGCAAAGACCCACCACTAAGTAGCCTGTCCATTTATTCAAAGGGACCACCATAGGATCACAGTTGAACAGATATTTGGTGTTCTGGAGGGTAATACACACTGTGTACTCCAGTTGGCCTCTTTAATAGAACGAGCTCCACTTTGCTGGTGTACAGAGACAGTCGCTCATGTCCCGGTGCAGTTTGTGTTAGCCTTTTTTAAAGCCTTTTATCTGTTGTCAGTTTCTTACCACAGAGTCACTCTCGGCCAGTTAGTGGACCACTCACAATAAGATAAGAGAGCCCTTTATTAGTCCTACAATTTGCCTTGTTACAACAGTAAAGTGGACGGAAGAAGAAAAGAAAAGTAAAAGTATCACTGCTATACTGACAAAAATCCACCACCCAAGTAATACCTGGGCAGTGGTGCTCCATTGATGGAGAGGCTAGCGAGCAGCTGATTGGGCGTTTCTGATAAAATGGCCATTGGGTTAAGATACTTGATAAGAATTTCTCGTAAGGTGCACTGCATATAAAGGGAGTCGTCTTTATCTGGGCTTTCTTTAACAGAATGCTTTCAGAAGACAGCACAAAGCTTTAGAAGCACCGCACAAAGCTTGTCCTGATACTGGACCCCTTCTCATACCTCCTTTTGTTGAAGGTGTGTTTCTTCGTGGGCCACCCGAACAGTCTAAGATGATCAGTATCTACAGCTTTGCGTTTTTATATTACAGAGTTTATTTTACAGGTTTGTCATGAGAATTTCAATATATGAAGCACAGTTCTAAGAGATCAAAAGGGTTAACAAAGGAGTTACAATGCTCTGCTTAGAGTGCGGTTTAGATGAGCGTGATATTGAGGGTGCCTTAGTTTTTTTTCCCCTGGTGGTATAATCCATGTTGCCTTGATGTATCGCTCATAGTCAATTATCAGTGTGTATCCTCATCCTAATAGCATACAAGCCACGTTATAAGCTGTTACTCTAATGTGCCAATATACTGTATTAGGCAAAAAAGAACAAAAAGGTAACGTAACTACTGCCAAGACCATGTATGTGTAATCTTGTGTTGATGTTGATCTGACTCCCTTCGTGAAATAGCAGGAATCGCATCAAACATCAGGCGTGGGAGTGTGGGAAGCAGTGGCCCACCACTGCAGTGGGTGACGAAACCACGCCGCAAGTTCCTGTTTAGGTCTGTCATGTGTTTGACAAGTGTATGTTCATTCATTTCACAACAGTCTTTCTGTAATTAAAGTCTGTGTAACTGGAACAGTGTGGTGCTCATTCCTTAACCGCTTTCTTTTTCCAAACTCAGATCCCAGAGCCTCAGAGGAGGAGTACTGGGTGAGTTTACTAAGCGAACACTGGTGAAAGTGAGACATAAACAACAATTAGAGAAGAGTATACTATTGAACTCAAGGGGTCAGTCTTGTTCCAGATGTTTTATATGTGGTAGAATCGGGAGATTACAGAAAAGATCGCCGGTTGTTACAAGCTCATTTATGCCTTGAATTGTTGTATATTCTCTTTGCAAAGAGGGATCCCATCGCACAGAAGGCATGGATGATACTAAGTTAGTATTATAGGCGTATTATAGTCGTCACTCTAAAAACAACTCCTTATCTGGGGATATATGTTCCACAAACATCTGTATGTCTGAATTATAGAATGTCAGCATTGTCGAAGTTACCTTAGGTGCAGCGGCCTTAACATAAACCATAGAAAGCACAAATATAAGCGTGGAGTCATAGAAAGGTCTCAACAACAAGCATAAAGCATCTTTGACAGTAATTGTCCATTAGACAGAAGAATGAGTTCTGAAACCACTTAAAACATCCATCCACCCATTCATTCATGATCTGAGCCACCTATCCCTAACCAGAGTTATGCTGGAGGCTGTTTTAGGGGTTGAAGGCTGAATGGTGTCCTGGAGTGAACTGACAGACTGTTTCTTCGCCCCTTAAAATAATTCCAATAGTTGACTGAATAGTTGACTTCCTAGTAAACATTTGTGTCTTAATAAAGTGGCCCCTTATAGTCACACCACAGTGTGAAATTCTTTCTCTAAATTGAACCCATTCACCAAGTGACACAGTGGGCAGCCAGGAACACGGTGCCCAGGGAGCAGTGTGTGGTGACAGTACTTTACTCAAGGGGACCGCAGTAGTGCCACTAGCAGGCCTGGGATTCAAACCCACAACCTCCTGATTACAACTCACTATCCACTTTTTTTTAATAATAAAATATATTTTTATATGGCACCAAAATAAAGTTCCACTCTTTTCAGCCTTTTTCTTTTAATTTCAAAATACTTTTTGCCAAGATCAAGAGCTCACAGTATTGTGGGAATGTGGCTGCAGTTTTGCATAACAACAGAGGGGTTGAGGGAAGTTAATAGAAGCCATGCCCTTTTCTCTTCTTGCATTCGTTGTCGAATAGAGGGTAAGTGGGGCTAAAAACACTAAATGCATTAAAATTGTTAATGCAGGAATTTTCTTTCAATTTAGAAATTATAATCACTAATTAGTAAATTAATTTTAAAAATGGAATTTAAAAAAATGAAAATAGAAAAGTACTGATTAAGCAATCTGGCTGCAGATTGGCTAAAGGTGTGGCCCCTGAGTGCTGAACAACAACATTTTAAAATATCACAGTAGTGGTGAAATATTTTAAAACTTTGGTCTTCAGAAGAGAAGCACATTGTATAACAGTGATCAATGATTCACACAGTACAATTTGGCGACAAAGTGCCATTTACTTCTGGACTCGCTCGAGAGCGCCCTCTAGCAGTAGTTTTTCTCACTACAAACTCTCGTGCCTTCTCATCAAACAATAATCAAAGGCAGGCTGCACAAAACCCAACCCATTAGAGGCTCTAACCAAGTGACAGCATTTCATATACACTTACCACCACCATTTATACACTATATATACAAAATCTGTAAATATGTTTTCAGGGTTTGTGCTAAACCCCTTACTTCCAGTGAAGGACAATCTTAATGCTTCAGCAGACCTAGACGTTTTGCTTCCAGCAATGCAGATAAAGGGCTTGTGAGAAGAACCTTTTCTATTCCAGCTGGACTGTGTCCCAGACTGTCTCCACAAAGACCTGCTGGAGGAGTTCAGTGTGGAAGAACTTGACTGAGCCCTGACCTCAACCCCATCCAGCACCTTTGGGATGAACTGGAACGGAGATTGTGATCCAGACGTTCTCCTCCAACATCAGTGTCTGACCTCAGAAATGCTCTTCAGAATGAATGGAGACAAACTCAAATCCATATTGAAGTCTATGGATTTGAATGCAGTGCCATTAAAGTCCTTGATGGTGTAATGGTTTTTGCCCATATTACAAAAAATGTAATGATAAAATATTGTTTTAACTTTTAGTTAGGGAACCTGGCTGCTCTTAAAATGATTGACCATTGTATAAATATGTAACACGTTCATTTTCCTGTTAAAGGAGGACTATGGGCTAAAGTTGTAAATACGCCCACACCAGTGATGGGAAGAACGGCGTTACTAACGGCGATACCTTTTTTAGTAACGAGTAATTTAACGAATTACTGTTCCCCCGTTACACCGCCGTTACCGATACTGACAGTAAAATCTGCGTAACTATAACTGAGAACAGTGAAGCGGATTTCATGCGAACAGCGTCTCTCTCTTTCTCTGGTGTGTGTGTGTGTGTGTGTTCGGGGCGGGACACAACCAGTGATGATGATTGGTACGTCTGTAAACACGTGGTGTAACTGAGAACGCGATGATTGGCTTAGGTTTGCCAATCAGAGGCAGAGTTGTGCGGGCG
>JBBJLR010000037.1:14651661-14671545 GCA_037577145.1 Brachypetersius gabonensis
TGGACTTCTTAAGCACTGTTGTACGTCGCTCTGGATAAGAGCGTCAGCTAAATACTGTAAATGTAAATGTAAATGCTCACACAACTTCCAGACTGCATAATGAAGCCATGCGCCAGTTTGTTTGTGTTACTGGCGGAGGGACGTCCATTCAAACTGATGTTTGAAGGTAAAATATAGGTAGTTGCTTTCAATTCTTGTGACTTAAAAGTGTAATAACTGTCAACGTACGGTTTCCACACGTAAAGGAATTGAAGTTAAGAGAGCATAAAGCAGGGTAAACTGTAATAGGGTTGTTGTAACAGAAGGTTTTCGATATTTTGCTGTGAAATCTGACAGATATTTCTCTAGATTTTTTAATTTGTGAAAAAAATCCCAGCGTGAGAGCCCTTGATGGTGCACCAGCGCGTCTCTGTGGTCACCCAGTTTTAGAGCTGCATCCAGTTTTGTTGTTTCGAGGTCAAGCTCAGGACAGCACTGCTCTAAGTTAAAACAGCTGCGCTGTTTATCAGGCACTGAGCGCGCCCTTACCAATCTACAGCCACCACTACATCTAAACATCACTCACTTTATATGGATGCTCCTGTATAGCTTAATTATGAATTCAGTGTGTTTTTGAGCCATAAAAGTCATTTGTGAAAAACAAATAATGAGTAAAAAGATGAAAAGTGGAGGAAGAAAATGACAGAGTCAGCACTGCTAACAGCGAGGGTGAATGCAACCAGACGTCTGAAGTCCTCTGAAAGTTATTTCATAAAGTGTTTATGAATATGCAGCCTGATGCCTTGGACTTCGGTTTAGCAGTTTTGATCCTGAAAACCTATTTTTTTCATGGTGGAGGCAGATGTAAGGTGTGATAATACAAAGTAATCTCCAAGGAAAACCATTTTTCTCTGATTTTCCACTATTATACAGTCATCAACATTCCATATAAACTCCCAGAAGCTTCACTGGTAGGGTTTTTTAAATACAATGTAGGCAACACAACCTCTGGTTCCATTCGCTATGTACAGTTATCTGGTGTTTTTCTGAATAATGCAGAAAATGGGACTCAGTACAAAATACTTCCGTAATATTTACTGAGTAACTGATAATAGTGACTGAATCATGAGTCTTGAGACTATTACCTGAGGAATAAAGACTATTTAGTTCATTCATTTTGTTTAGTTTAGTTATTATTTAGTTATTCTCTTAAAGTCACCCTCATCTTTCCATGATGAGCTTAACGTCGACATCGACAGAAAGAAGTGTCGTTTGCGAGCACCTCCCACGTCCCAGCACCTCCTCCTCCTTGGAGTCACCCCGGAGCGGATGAGCCGGGGCTCGCTGAGGCTGTCAGCCTTCATATCCCTCTCCACCGACGTGGCTTAGTGTCACGTTGGCCTAGAAAAGCGGAGGAAATATGCTGGGCTCTGTGGCGGCTGACAGAACGGGGCTAGCCGCGTGGGCTCCGGGAGTATTTATCCGCGGCTTTGATGACTTGGCAGAACAAGCCTGCCTCGTTGGCATGAGGACATGCAGTCCACTAATGAGAACTCTCCTGTCATCCTGCGGCGGGGCGGCTTGTTGGCGATGCTTGTCTCTTATGTAAACGGTTACAGCCTTTTTAGCGCGGCAGGTGTCCTGTGAGTGACGCCTGCTCACCCAAATGAACCGTCTCTGTTGGTTTCTGAGCTCTGAGGCGTTTGGGTAGGCCTGCAGGAACACACACCTCAGCACAACCCAGCAGAAATGAATAGATGGGTCTTCAGAGATCATCAGAGACGGATAGACACCACCCACACGATCTGGAACATCTTAAATGCTCTAATTGTGGCTTATGCAATGGATTACTTTTAGTCAGAATCAGATGACTTTAAAATACAAAGTCTAAATAAATCCTTTTAAAATACTCTGTATGAAATTCACTATAATATAATCATAAGTGTTGGGGTATTAATGCCATAGATAGATAACACTTAAGTTAATTACTACACAAATAGTGGAGTCTGTTATTGCATGTAATAGTGATCAGTAGTATATAATAGCTGACATATTATGATATCGCACATAATAATAGTTTAAACCCAATAAGAAATTGCACAACAAAGAAGAAGCAGGTTATTGTGTGGATATGTGACAGAAGGGTTATAGTTATAGAGTTATATAATTATAGAGTCTGATGAGCAGATGTATGAAAGGGGGAGGAGTTATAGAGTCTTGATGGGTGGATGAGTGACAGGGGGAGGAGTTGCAGAGTCTGATGGGCAGATTTATGAAAGGGGGAGGAGTTATAGAGTTTCATGGGTGTGTGTGTGGCAGTGGGAGGAGTTATAGAGTCTGATGGGTGGATGGGTGACAGTGGGAGGAGTTATAGAGTCTGATGAGCAGATGTATGAAAGGGGGAGGAGTTATAGAGTACTGATGGGTGGATGGGTGACACGGGGAGGAGTTATAGAGTCTGATGGGCAGATGGGTGACAGTGGGAGGAGTTATAGAGTCTGATGGGCAGATGTGTGACAGTGGGAGGAGTTATAGAGTCTGATGGGTGGATGGGTGACAGTGGGAGGAGTTATAGAGTCTGATGAGCAGATGTGTGACAGTGGGAGGAGTTATAGAGTTTGATGAGCAGATGTATGAAAGGGGGAGGAGTTATAGAGTCTTGATGGGTGGATGGGTGACAGTGGGAGGAGTTATAGAGTCTGATGGGTGGATGGGTGACAGTGGGAGGAGTTATAGAGTCTGATGGGCAGATGTGTGACAGTGGGAGGAGTTATAGAGTCTGATGGGTGGATGGGTGACAGTGGGAGGAGTTATAGAGTCTGATGAGCAGATGTGTGACAGTGGGAGGAGTTATAGAGTTTGATGAGCAGATGTATGAAAGGGGGAGGAGTTATAGAGTCTTGATGGGTGGATGGGTGACAGTGGGAGGAGTTATAGAGTTTGATGGGGTGGAAGGATTTTCTGTGGAGTTCAGTGGAGCACTTTATGCTGGTGAGTCTGTGACTGAAATAATAATGGCATCAAATGACAAAAACACAAAACGTAAAAACAATAAATATCCAATTTCAAATCTCAATAAAATATATTTTCTTGTGCCTGCACACAAATACGGCATGGATTGAAAGTTTAGAATCTGAATTAAATTTCAGGTTAAATGACTCAATCCTTCGGCTATCACTGGCCTCAACTGAAGCTAAAGTAAGAAACAGCTGTGCCTGGACAGGACAAAGAAAGTGGAATGGCTTGTTTTCATCCGAGTGTTAACCCAGGCTTGATGCTCTGAAAGGAGTTGGGTGGATTTGAGGCCTCACAGGCCTCTGGGTCTTTGAGGAATGCTTGGAAAACCAGACAGAAGAAAGCATATGCAGGAGTTATAGCTGTTAGGGAAAGTTTTCAGATGACCTTGTAATATTTTAAAGAATTTCAATTTTCTCAAAATTAAATTGTTCAATTTTAATTAATTAATTCAAAAAAACTGATAAATTTCTTTTTAGTGGAGCATATATATGTCATCGGAGTACTGTTGAATGTGTGGTCAGGTGGTACAGGGTGACCTCAGTTTACCCTCGGGCCTCAGGACAGAAGAATGAACAGGAATATAAAATGATGTTTTGATTTTATATATATATTCATATTCTTCCATTGTGAAATTTTGTAACAATAGCAGTATTACAGATGCTGGGTATTTCCAATTAATAAGAAAAATGGAGAAAAAACATACAAGGTTTGGTGCTGACAGTATTTATATGGTAAAGCAGTGGAAAACTGCACGTAAAAAAGATTTTGGTGAACTTTTCCTTTAAAGAATATGTCTGGTATCTAAAATGTCTTTTTTTAGGGTTTACTGGAGCTACAAGTCTAATGTGCTGCAAAGACTCTGACTGGCACAAACCCTCATTACATGAGAACAGAAACTGTACATTTGATTCTTCTGTTAAATGGCCTTTTAATCCACATCTCTAATTTAAACCTAAACCTTTTTTTATACTGTAAAATTTACAAATCTGAAAACGAGACCAATAGGTGAATATTTGATCCTTTTTTAATGACCTTAAATAATAAATTCTTCTCAAGGAAATGTGCAAATTGATTTATCCTGCATTGTATATTTATTCTTACACATCAAATCTGACCAGTGCAATCTGCTGTCATTTAATCCTGTGGCTGCTGCCTGGCTGCTGAATGTGTGTGTGTGTGTGTGTGTGTGTCGGGGGCGGGGGGGTGAAATGAGCATTTTGTATTAAAAAGGGCAGAATTTCAACACCCAGAAATGTGCAACATTATCGGCGCTGCCAGCCAGCGTCTCATTAAAGTGTCGCTAGCCTTGAGTCTGTTATGTTTCCATTCCCTCTCTATCAGCCTGTCCCCAGAAGTGATTATGCTAATTGCTGTTTGATCAGATGATTAAATTATAATTCGATTAATCCTGAGTACTAAATGCTCTGAATACATTTACATACGCTTGGCTGCCTCACTTTTCCGGAGCGCTCACCTCCGCCGCCGCTAAACGAGCGTGAAGAGGGACGACCCGGGACTGGGGCTGGAATAAAATGGGGAAGAGGACAGAAAACATCTGGTTTAAAAGAGGAAAAATGGAAAAGAACAATTCAAATCTTATTTTAACCCCCGTCTCGTGTTCTCTTGAAATAGCGCTCTGTTTTTTTTTTCTCCCTGCGACTCTTCCCTCTTATGCATATAGCCCCAATTTGCCAAGTGTCCATCAAGAAGATTTATGGTTGCGTCAGACGGGTGGTCTCCAGGGTAATATATCAGAGAGATGAAAACAGCGTCCTATCTGTCCCACCACTCAGAAGCCTTGTGTGTTTTTTCTTGCAGTGCCGGCCGGTATATTGTCTGAACGAGCGATGCCCCGGTCGTGAATTTTTATGACCGATTCAGATTTTTGAAGGAAAATTGCCAGATGCTCCTGATATTTATTATCCTTGGTTTTGCTCCCATGACATACAGTCTCGTACACCAGTCTTAGACACCTGTGCAAATAGCTTGAAGCCATTTTTCTCACTGTGTGTTAATGAAGGCGTCTTTCTGCTAGTAAAGAAAACCTTAGAATAAATGCAAACAAACAGTAAAGCAGTAAAAAGTATAAAGATTTATTTTATTTCTAAAAGTGGCTGATACTGTGTGAGCTGGTGAGGAGAACACAGGTTCGGTTCCAGGTTCCTCCTCGGTTCCGCCAGCCGTTGTTTGGATTGTGAAACTCCATCAGCAGCTCCTGATTTAATTAAAGGAAGGACTGACTGAATCAAATCAGGTTTCTGATGAAACTACAGTAATTCAAGACACACTGATATACTGAACACAGCATCACTGTTTACTGTATAGTGTTAAATACATAACATTAAATGACTATATATATATATATATATATATGGCTAAATCAAATGCTAAATTGAAAGAAAAAGAAACCTGGCCAAAATGTTATAGTCACATGTCATTTTAAATTGTTATCAATAATACATAAATTGAAATGTTATAAATGTAACCCCTACACCTGATGGGTTTTTTCCACACTTTATTTAGAATTAAAATATTGGGGGAACAATAAGAAATTGAAAATGGTTAAAAAATGGGTAAAAAGCACACTATTAAATAAGGGGCCGTAAATATCTATTTATAGTTGTTTATTAAAAGCTTTTTGAACAGAAAGCTCTGGTAACTGTTTTGAAAACACTTTGTTTTTGGATAGGCACTGCTAGAACGAAAGCTCTTATCTCCAAAAAAGAACCTTTTTTAAGGTAAAAACACTCTCAGCTTTGAGTGGGCGCTGATGTACTGAGATGCGTTTCTGGACACGTCTTTTTGCTGGTTGGGTGAAATTCTGACGCAAATGGCGCCTCATATTTTTAAATTAGGCAAATAGTGTGAAAAGCATCAGAATTGCTGTTAATTATTATGGAATCATCTTTAATTCTGTTTCACGGAAATTATATGAAATCTATGAAATATTTGCATCTGATTAGAATCATTTTGGTTATGTCTCTGTCGCACAGTAGCTTTTTTATTATGGCTTCAAAATCTGAATCAGCAACATTCAGATACAATCTGGGTGCTCTTACCTGGCTCAGGCTATTTATGCCATTAAATTATGAAAAAATCAAACAATAAACTCCCCCGATTGCCATTCCTTTATTTGGGTTAAAGATTATGCTGATTCTGATCATGCACTGCTAATATAATATGATGATCGTAGTCACTGTAGTGTTATTGGTACATTCAATATATATCAGTACAATGAACACTCGGGGTGTTCTAACAATTCAACTCTATTTCAATTCATCCAGATTACATTTACACAGCCTTATCATTTAGTAACACATGTAATTTCCCAAATTATATAAAAAAACTAATTACGGAATATGTTTTTATGACAGAATACATAAAAAGGTATTATATTGCAACATTATGGCAAAACAGGCCAAACAGAATAGTTTTACAAATAAATACAGAGTAAATAAAAAAATAGGATAATATTGCAAAAGGGTAAATACATTTGCAGCCGTTTTCACAGATGAACTTAAGACAACATCTGGACCAGATTCTGTAGACACGTGTGTTCATATGTGAAAACGGCTACAGCGCTGTAAATGGTGACCAGACAGAAATCGATTTACTGTTTTATGGTCTTACTTCTCTATTTTTTGGTAAAAGTCTGCCTTTTTAAAGCTGTGCCACACAGCAGGAGATTGTCCATGTGTGGTTTAGGACAGGGGTGGCACCTGGATAGGAGCTGGGACATGATGTTTTCCCATAGCTGGGTCTTAATTTGGTCTAAAGTCTGGAGTCTTATGTGAATCCTTGAATTTTGGCTTTCCTTACTGAAACTCCTGGTTCCAATTGTCTCTCTAATAGGACTTCATTGGCATCTTCATGTAAATGACCATTTTTCTTCTTCTCAGATATTTGTGTTCTTTTGGTCTCACCCCCGTCACATGAGAACATCAACAAGTCCATCACTTTGCTTTGGATTCTCTGGACAGTGACCAACTCCATCAACACATGGATGCAATCGAGCGTTACATGAACTGTGTCAAAGGGAACTGGATGAGAAGAAGTGCGTTTACAGTCCAGGGTTGCAGTGCAGGTATGAAAGGGGATTCAGTGCGGTTCCCCTTGCCATTGTTTGAAGAAGAAGAAGAAGAAGAAGAAGAAGAAGAAGAAAACAGGTTACATCTGGCTTATTAGCTGTTTTCAGTGTTGATGAAACCCACCCTGAGTTGGATTTTCCTTTTGAATTGCGATGTTTTTCTGAGACATGGCGTTAGTGGGGCTCTCTAAGCTGGCTGGGCCTTTTCTCTCAATACTTTGTGGCATGTGGGTGGCAAAGCATAATGTTTTTGGGTACTGCTATTTTGCTCCACCCACTGGTGCGCGGTGATGTAATCAAAACTGAGAGGGCTGAGGAAAGTGGGGGTGGGGGTGGGACGCTGGGGGTCATGTCTTTTGAAGCTGAGTAGCCTTTAGCGGGGCAGTGAGTCTCATCATCTGACCCAAAAGAACATTTAACCTTAGGACTATTTGGATCATATACATACATATATGTCATTTAGCCTTTACCCATTACATCTGGTGTTTCTCTGGTGTTTACATTTGCATTAAAGTTACGAAGGTAATGTTCGAATATTTCTAAAAAAAAAGAATTTCACTTAATCTCATTTTCAGGCCTTATTAAATCATGAACACTTAAAAGACTCAAATTGATTTTTCTTACATTCTATTATCTTTCTGAGGATCCTCTTATGACTTTTGTGTACCAAAAACTAAAAATGCATTTTTATTTTGCCTTTTCCAGTCTCTCCTTATGCCTTAGAACCTGTTTTATTATTGTTTCTCTAAGACGTAAACGACCACTGTTCTGATTGGCTACTGTGTATTGTGTGGTAAAAATCACTTGCTATAATCTGCAAATATTTGCAAATGAATTGGTATTTGTGACATCACAAAAGTAACAAATTCACAATGAGCTTCATTTCTGTATATATAACAGTATGTTCTTCAACTATAGCAATATTTACTTGCCATATCAAGCTCCTTTATTTGAAAAAATAGAAGGAATTTTGTTTTTTTCTGATATTGGCCCTTTAATCATCATGTTCCCACACCTTATTAAGTCATGGCCACACGTTTTGTTTTTTTTTACCATCAACAGGCAGTAGAGCATGTTCTAAGCCTCTTGTTATTCTCACAAATGCTTCCATTCAGGGATTAGAGGAAAGAAACGGTGTGGTATGAGCATGTTGTGAAACAATGTGTTACCCAAGAGAAGAAATCGAGTGCATATCCATTCATATATTCATGGTGCACAGTGGGCCGTGAGCGCGTGAGCTGATGAGGCATTAGCGGGCCGCAAGTCCGGGGCAGGCGGAAGCCGAGGGAGACTCATTTAGCTCCCGCCGAACGCTTCCTCATCTCAGGCCGGATTCAGACGTCAACATCCCGCCGTCGCCGTAATTGATTCAGATCTGCAGTGGCCGTTTGATCTCGTTACCGCGACCGCGGGGACGCCGTAAATGAGCATTTGCTCCGGCGCCGTTTAGATGATATTCAGATTGTCTCACTTAAGACACAAAAGGAGGAGGGGGCAAGGGAGAGGGCGAGAGAGAGCGAGGGAGAGAGGGAGAGACAGAAAGAAAGAAAGAAAGAAAGAAAGAAAGAAAGAAAGAAAGAAAGGTGAAAAAATGGGAAATGAGAAAGTTAAAAAACAGGTGCAAGAGAGAGGGCGAGAGAGAGAAGGAGAGAAATAGACAGAGAGAGAGAGAGAGAGAGAGAGAGAGAGAGGGAGAGAGAGAGAGAGAATGAAAGGAGAGAAAAAGAAAAGAAGAGAGGACGAGAGAAGAAGAGGGTGAGAAAAGGGATGAGGAGCGAAATACTGATAAGGAAAAGAATGGGAGGGAAAACAGAGATGCCGGGGAAAGCTGGTGAGAGAATGGGAAAGAGAAGATAAAGAGAGAGACACACAGAGAGAGATGGGTAGGGAGAGGAAAGAGAGGAAAAGAGAAAAAGACAAGAGAGAAGATGGAGGAATGGAGATAGAGGAAGAGACAGAAAGGAAAAGAGAGAGGGAGGAGGGAGAAATGAAGACATGGTGGGAGGGAGGGAGACAGGAGAAGCAGGGAGGGGGTAAAGCAGTCACAGTGAAGGGGGAGACAGGGAGGAAGAAAGAGAGATGAAGAAGAAGTGGAGAGAAAGGGAGAGAGAGATATATAGAGAGAGAGAGAGAGAGAGTGTGTGTGTTCTGATGGTTCTCGTGCTGTTGGACTGTAACCTCTCTCTACATCACAGCGATGTCACCGTCTTTACATAATTGCCGATGAGTGGGGGTCCATTAACTTTCTCACGGCCTGTGCTTAATATTCATGAGAGCAAATTGGGCGCCGAGGCTTCTTTGCATTTGGGCTTTGTTAAGGCCTCGGGGCAGGTGACCCCCCCCCCCCCCACACACACACACACACTTACACACACACCACCCTCAGGCTCCACAAACAGCACTGCTTTAATTACCTGGAGCTGTGATGGTGTCTGTCACAGCAACGCCATCAGGGACGTCCTGCCTATCGGGGGCCTCAAACTGGACCCGGCCAGGGGCGGACACCAGAACCACCACTGAGGGGGATGCTCCATCTCTGCAGCCCTGATCCTCGCTGCTGCCTTATTTACTCATTTTGTATTGGCTTCGTCTTTTTTTCTCTGTTTTCTGAAAAGACAAACAATTTTAGTTCAGTTTTGTTTTTTCTGATGTGATATATAAATTTCCACTAGAGCCAGACTGAGATATCAGTTGGCCTGTGGTTTTATCACTAGGGAGCAAAAGCGAACCTTTATTCCAGGTTCTGAGAGGCTGTCCAGGAACAATTTCCAGTCCTGGGTTTTGTTATGGCTGTAAATGAAAGAAAGAAAGAAAGAAAGAAAGAAAGAAAGGGAGAAAGAAGGATGATAGTATGTGAAAGGAGGAGGCAGGAAAATAGGGAGAGAGAGAACAAAACAGTATAGAATAGAATAGAGGAGAAAGAGAAAGACATGAGAGAAAATGAGGTTGAAAAGATGAGAGAGAGAGAAGAAAGGGAGATGGAAAACAGAGAAAGAGACAAAACCGAAAAATGTCGTCCCTACAGTCCAGGATCATACCTACAGTGATGACGAATCCAGGACAGGAGACCAGACAAATCTGGACCATTTCCAGTCCTGGATTTTGTTATGGCTGTGAATGTGGCACTGCGTGGTCAGTCAGTTCATCTACAGGTCAGCAGACAACCAGAGATTAGAATTTACAGAACCAGAACCTGGATTCAGGTCCTAGATTTGTAACCACTGTAGGTATGGATGGGGCTGGGATTATAAACACCCTCTTTAACAATGCAATGGCAAAACAAGCTGAACTTTTAAATCAGTCCAATATTTTATGATCTACGATCTTAAATAAAAGCTTGAAAAGAGAATTCCAAAAGCTGTACTTGTTGTGGGCCACAGTGTTCTGACCTTTAGTTGTCTGGATGGTCGTCTGCAGATGTTAATGGGGGGTTAGGCAGGGAGGCCGCCGCAGTTGCAGCAGTTTTCTTAGTTAGTATTGATCGCACATTTACCTAAATAAATCGCCTGGGCAGTTTCGAAAGGGGGCAGAGATGGCTGGTTACACACTATCAGCAGAGAACAGTGATGTGTTTCAAAGGCAAAGCCATCATTCTGCTTTGTATGAAAAGAAAGTGTTTAACCATTAGAATAATGACCCCCCTTCTCCAAGAACAAAAGGTCTAGGGTTTGTCTCTATGTGTAATCAGGCAAAAATAGGGCCCACCTGAAGAAATATTGTCCTTGTGGTTGCAGCCCTCCAGAACTTCCACATTTTAGCTCTTTGCCTTTGTGTTAGAGGTGAGATCGAACCAAAAATAAGGACCGTCTAGATGTTTTTCAACAATTCAGTAGCATCTGAAGCTGGCAGGGTGAAGGTTTCTTCCAGATACATGAAGAGCCCCCACATATTCTCAAATTTCTGCTAACACGGCATCATTAAACAGCTCAACACGCTTGGAGGAGAACACTTAGCCTTTAAGATGCCCTTAAAGGCTAACATCACACTGAATGATGGAGAGAGAAGGAGGACCATTCCACCCACTCAGAGAGAGTTAGGGCAGGTATGCTGTCTTGGGCAATTCACCTAAATGTTTATTTTCCAATTTATTCATATTAAACACCCTTTTGATGTTGTAACGTTTGATTAGCGAAGACAAAAACCCAGACATAGCTGCTACTTGGATTTCCACAATTCTCCACCTCAGCAACAAGCAGACTGATCGTCTACACGGCTTGATATGACAATTTGAGAAAATACTGCAGAACCAGGTATTTTTCCTCGGCCGTCTCTGCGCTTTTCCTCCGAGTCAGCACCTTTATGCCCTCCTCGTAGACCCCCGCCCCAGCCCCCAGCGATTCACCTTCACTTTACGAGGCTCCGTGCCCTTGAGCTGTCATCCGGTGACCTGGACATATTAGCCACTCCTGCCCCAACCAGAGCATTAGAGTCATCCTCAATCGGGGATTAAAATGTTCATGGTGGCGAGATGAAAACACACAGTGGCGTGGAAGTTGTTCAGAGAAGACGAGGGCAGCTTTAAATCAAACTGTTTGAAAAGCTATGACTTTGCCGACAGGAATAAAAGTAAGACTCAATGAATAATAGATTAATGAACATTCATATTTGAAGAGCTGTGTCTGATCAGCTCTGTCTAACGATGGTAAGATCATTAGATACTTCAAAGGTAGGAGGGGGTGGGGGGGGGGATAAAAATCTCCCAACAAGACTTCAGTAATGTTTCTTATTTGCACTGTCAAATGGGTTCAGGCTAAAAGAAATGAACTTCACAATGAAATGATATCTTGAGTGAAAAGACAGACAGTACCAGGTTATTAATTTTATTGTGGTCATGTTGAAATTTTGTGGTGTAAATAACAAGAGGCAGGTAAGTGCACTCATTTACTGATGCTACACCAAATTTTATTTAGCCCACACTGCCTGAGCTTTAGCCTTAGGAGGCTGACAATGGCTCCTGGGTGGCCCCCCGTGTTCACCCATCATTCAGCATGACGCTAGGTAATGTGGGCATCTGTTAGTTGACATAACAGAATTGGCGAATAGTCTTCTCCTCCAAGCGTGTTGAGCTGTCCAGTGACATTACATCAGTGACCATTTAAAAAGACGTGGTGACGCTCCACATGAATCAGGAAGACCCTCCCAATGTTGGTGATATCGTGTGATTGGGGGATCCTAGCTAGCGGATGGACTTGGAAACTGGGGAGAAAATTGGGAAGAAAAAAGCAATGAAAGTAGTTCATGATCAGTGCATTCCTCCAGCACTATCTGTAATGCACCCATTGAGCCTAAGAGACCCTACCCAACCCTATCCATGCCCTGCAAAATACTTACATTTTAGTTTTGTTTACTCTGCGTATTAATGCCTTTTCAAATGTCCTTTTTAAACAGTACAGGTACATGTACACAGTCATCTTAGTGTGTGATTTTCTCACGGCTGTATTTGAATAAGAAAGTGTTCATGTTTTAAAATTTCTTGTCAATTTCTTTCAATTTGTACATGCTCTGATACTAACAGCCAGTTACTGGAGTGTCTGACTTCTTTTTTAAATGAGCATCCACACATCCTAATCAGTGTGTGAAATACCTGGTGGCATTCGGTGGCGGTGAGGTACCATTGGGGGGGTCCATCAAAATATTTGTCGACTCAGGTTCAGCTCACTGTTTCTAACTCTCTCTAAACTAAATTAAAAAAGTAATTATTTTGCAGGGTGTGGATAAGGTTGGGTAGAGTCTCTTAGACTCCATGGATGAATTACAGATAGTGTTGAAGGAATGCACTGATAATGACCTACTTTTACTCGCTTTTTTCCATCCCCAATCACACAATACCACATGCTTGATGATTCATGTGGAATGCCACCACATTTTCAAATTGTCCCTAATGTAACGTCAGTCAACACACTTGGAGGAGAACATTATTTCTGTTATGTCAGCTAATAGATGCCCACATTACCAAGCATCATGCTAAATGATATGGATGACAGGAGGAATCCTACCTACCCTCAGAAGATTC
Organism: Brachypetersius gabonensis; assembly: GCA_037577145.1. NCBI lineage: Eukaryota > Metazoa > Chordata > Actinopteri > Characiformes > Alestidae > Brachypetersius > Brachypetersius gabonensis. Next base: position 14,664,759 of record JBBJLR010000037.1, read on the forward strand.
TGCAGACTGAGGTGAATCTTAGTCCTCTATTAAACCAGTGAGATCTCTGGTCACAAGCAGTGGGTCACAACTTCCATTTACTCCATTCTGTAGACGAGGTTTTGGTAAATTAGTAATTTCCTGGGTGTTTTCTAATGATACTTTCTACTTTTTATTAATTTTTAAAAAAATTGTGAACATTTAGTTTCCAATTCCTTCCTTGTGTTTCATCAGGAGTATTGGCAATATTTTGTGCAGATAATCATGACAATTTGGCAAAGTTTATTATTATTATTGTTGAATTTATTTTATATATATATATATATTTTTTTTAAACAGTGCATTGTATTATAGCAGCATGCTGTAGGGAAAAAATAAGCTCATAAAAATGTGTTAGGAACTTAATGACATTATTCACAGGGCTTACATGAACCTGAACATAAAAGAGTGAACACAGATTGAACATAATACCCGTCCTAATAGTGCATACAGCAGACCCCCAAAACGAGGCCGCAACCTCTGAACACGACACTGTCAATCAAATATTGCATATAAACAGTCAATGACTGTTTATATCAGATACATAAATACAATTACTGTATATCTCACTTATATACAGTATATGAGTATTTCTGTATATATGTAATTGATTAGTTTATGTATCATATGGGTCAGATATGTCATATATGTAGTTAATTACTGTATGTATTATAGTAAGCATCAGGGTTTCAACCTTGCTATAAAAGAGTAAAATCGGGAAAGTGGGTTAACAGTGTTCACTATAGTAAAAGAAATAAATAATAAATAAATTGGGATGTTACGGATTTATGTGTGACTAATAAAAACGTTGGTTGATGTTCCTTTTAGAAATATAATGGTGTGTTTTAGTATTTTGTAATCCGTTGCACTGTATGGCGATTCATCTGAAAATAGATGTAGTATAAATATACATGCATTTGTAAAAATGTTAAGACAGTTAAAAAAACATGCAGCATTGATGTAACCTTGATACTTACTGTATCTGTAGAGCCTGTGTCTGTTTTTAATGCATCTTGAACGTCACTTTGCAAGGCCCTGGACATGCTGTACAGTCCTATATGATGCTTTAATCATACTGTCTAGTAAATTTGGCAATGAAATGAATCCAAAAAACCTGGTGTGAGGAGCAGAATGAGGTAAACAGTGGCTGGTTTGCGCTTTCTGTTAATCACCACTGTACCTGCGTGTGACTGTCTGAGTGCTCTCCAGCACTTTATTGCATTTTCTGCCTCTGCCTTGACCCTGAAGCGCTAAAAAAACAACAAATGCTTTTACTGTCTCCAATCCCAAGAGCTGGCCGTCCATCAGAGATTTCTTGTGTTGGAGAATCATCAGTCAGCCTGGAAGAAAGGGGCCCTGAATTTTTCATATGTTTTCAAAAACGTGTTTTGAGACAAAAGAAGCTTTGCCACTGCGCTGAATCTGGATCTTCCAAACTCCATTATGTGTAAAAGGTACATAGGCAGCGAAGTTGCTCAGCATTCCCCGTAGATCCGTCCAGCAAAGTGCAGTTTGCAGCGGCAGGGGATTTTCTAAAGGCTAAGTTAAGTCTTAGGGGATTTAGGACTTCAAAGGAGTTCAGCGCCAACCTTTTAGAAGTGTATGAAGGAGTAAGCTTGCTCTTCGATTTCTTGCCCTTTGGTATCGTATCGTACGCTGCTTGTGTTTATGCAAGTGTATAATTTTACCTTTGAGTTACATGCATTTGGGCGGGTCTGAGTAATCTGGTTCCTAAAGAAAACTTGAGAAGAACTAAAAAATTTAAAAAAGAGAAGATTGATCTTGAAAAGATGGATCATGGTTTAAGAAAATGTACAAGCACCTCATCCCAACAGAGAGTAGGGTGGCGTGGCGTGGTGTGGTGTGGTAGGATACTTGCCTTTCATGGGTTTGAATCCTACCTTCAGTATACCCCCACTGGGTTCCTGAGCAAGACCTATAAGCCCAAGTTGCTCCAGGGAGACTGCCCCCTGGATAAAATCCTCTGATAAATGCCGTAAATGTAAAAGCACCATGTCCAAACTGGGACAAGCCACAACTGGGCCAAGAAGGCTTCCTGGTCTGGGACTCATTACGATAGTCTGAAGCCAAATGTAGTCCTTGGCAACTGAAGGATGGGCTTCTGTAGTTTAGTACTGGTTTTATGAAGCTAATGTAATAAGTACTGGAAACTTGATACATTTTTTATGGAAAACAGCATGTCCTACATTGTATTTGAGTGAGAGTACATTACACTTTCGTTGCAAAAAGGTGCAAATTTGACGCATTCTCTTTCTCTTTTCTCTCTTGCAGTTTTCAGTGAAGATCTACATTCCAGCTTGTATTTTGTCAATGCATCTCTGCAAGAGGTAGTGTTCGCCAGCACCACAGGGACGCTGGTGCCCTGTCCCGCAGCCGCTGTGCCCCCAGCCACGCTGCGCTGGTACCTGGCAACCGGCGAAGAGAGCTATAACGTACCAGGGATCCGTCACGTGCACCCCAACGGCACGCTCCAAATCTTCCACTTCCCTCCCTCCAGCTATAGCAAAGTGATCCACGACAACACGTATTATTGCACCGCGGAAAATCCTTCAGGGAAAATTAGAAGCCAAGATGTTCATATTAAGGCCGGTGAGCACACTAGTTGCTTTTTAGTAGCAAGTTAGTAAATTGTTTTCCAGTCAATAATTAGGTTTAGGCCATTATACTGCTTCACTGAGACGAAGCTGAAGCTCTGCTGCAGGGCTAGTCATGTGGTGGAGCTGGACCCTCTACTTCAGAAACTGTCTTAAGTCTGGACCCCATCTAACCCCCTCCTGAAACTGTCCTAAGTTAAATTCAGTGTTACTGTAAAAAATCATTATTTAATGTTAGTTATTCTGTTATTTTTATGTTATGATAAAATTATTTTTTCAAAGTGCTTATTGTTCCATCCTAAGCCATAACCCAACCTACCTGTTCTTAAGGTCTTGGATTTTAAAGGACTAGTTCACATTAAAATCAAATGAATTAAACATTATTATATTAAATTCAATTTAATGTCCTTTACTTCAAATGTAGTCACTTGGCCAGTAACATTAGTCTGCTGATTTCATTGCAAATATACGTTATATCAGCAGCAGAACCAGGAGGTTAATGTTTCTAACAAAAGAGATAAGCTTGAATTTTTGTCTATACTTTTGTTCATTTGATGTATTTGCTCTGTGTCCAGTCTTACGAGAGCCCTATACGGTCCGGGTGGCGGACCAGACAGCCATGAGAGGCAGTGTAGCGGTCTTCAAGTGCATTATTCCTTCCTCAGTGGAGAAATACGTCACTGTTGTGTCATGGGAGAGAGACACAGTCCCCCTCGTCTCAGGTAGGACCCCACGGTCTTCTTCAGCTCTTGACAGGCTGGCGGGTTTCTGATCGATCTGCTTTGAGGGGTTTCATGGACTTGTGTCACATGTGCTTGCTGTCAGAGTTAACACTGGGGCTGAGGTCCAAGACAGAGCAGTCATTCTGCAGCTTCCTAGTAAAAAGTTTGGGCACATCTAATCGCAGAAGAGTTTTAATAATAGCAAATTAAAATAGTTTTAGATTTTTTGGCCCCTGTCTTTTTGGTGTGTCTTTTTTTGTGTGTGGCATTTTTGTGTGTGGCATTCCCTCACACAGCTTTATAAGGAGCCACCTGGGATGATTTTCTATGAAGCTTTCAGACGCTCCACATCATAATACTGAGATGTTGCTGAAAAGTCATTTCCAACATGAAAAACTTAAAGTAAATTTCAGGCATTTAAGCACATATGTATCTATTTGAAAGTCAGGTGCACTAGAATGAATGTGTTATAAGTAACATAAGCCAGAAGTTAAAACACTGTTTCGTTAACGAGTCTCAAAAGCAGCACTAATTATTCACGCTGTCCGAAACATTTCAAAACTTTTGAACGCAATTCATCTGGACTGATGTACAAAATACCTGGTGGTAGTGAGAAGGGTCTTCTCCAGAAAACAAGGAACATTTTGTTGACACGGACCTGAGATCATCTTTAATTCACACATTGACCTTGACATTGTAGGTACGATTTTGGCTTTCAAATTTGTCAAGCTCCAAAAACAATAACAAAAAAAACAATCACTTCTACCACATAGAATTGTCTTGCCTGTGTCTGCAGCACACACACCACTGTCTAGCCCGTTCCTGGACTCGGTCTAGCCTTGGCCTGTCCGATACGTGGCCGGCTCTCCCGGTTGTGTCACTTCGCCTCACTGTATTGACCCAGTTCTCTCACAATTGGAGCCACAGAGAGAGCGCTTTGAAAATTCACATCAGTTAAATGGAACACTCGTCTGCACAATTGTTTCCTCCCCTTAGGGGCGACTGCTCTTTATAAGGGACGTTTAGGAAACTCAATAGAGGGACTAACATCGCTGATGCCCGGGGCACGAGCAGCCATTTTCTCTGGACAGTCCGCATTTATCTGCTGGAGAACAAATCACAGACGTGACTTTATTGGATTTGTTTAATAATGTAGACCAACAATAAGCAGAGGGCTTTATGGGAATAAATATATAGATTAGATCGTTATTGCATTGTGTTATGTCTTAATCTTATATGAACCTTAAAGGCTGCAGATGATATTGCATGTTGTCCCAAAATTACAGAAGGAGAGTCAGAATATTGAATATTTGTGCATTTTTTAGTGCAGACTGGGCATCTGAAATATGTCCATTCAGGGGAGGCTGTCGGAAAGTATTAGCCTCTTCTGCAGTCTGTTGTTCTTCCCCGTGGTAAATATTTGATGAGTAAGGGCAATATTTCACAAACAAATAGATTTTAGACACAATTCATTGCATGTGTCATACCGAGGCAGTGTCCACTCTTCAGTTTCACTTGGGACTCTAATGGGGGCTTTTGAGTGCTGCAAGTGTGTGTGGGCTACAGTACATTCTCTTTAACTGAAATCCATTGTTTTTTGGACATCTTCAATATTTCATGAATAAATATTCACCTTCACATGAGGAAGGTCATATGATGCTATATTTTTTCCTTTTTTTGCAGTGGAATATTAACTCTGAAAGCGTGTTTTTGTTCAGGACAGTTTTCCTTGATGTTGGAACCGTAGTGTGAGAGAATCGAGTACAACCAGCCTTTTCAGATTTCACTAAATTGTCAGGAACTCTATGGTCCACCACCAGACACTGTTGGTAAAAAGTAAAGAGGTAATGAGGAAGGGAAGAGGTGGTCAGAAGCAGCCGATTACCCAACTGCACTCTTTAAATTTCCTCATGTTTGTGCGTCTTCAAATGCAATGGGGCAAGTGTGTGTTCTGATTCAGAAGTGGCGCCTGCTGTTTTCATTGCAAGTTTTAATTTTCCAGAATAATTAGAATTCCAGCGATGCTTTTCATACAGCTTAATTCCAGCATGATTAATTAATAATGTTTCATAATTTCATTGTTGATTTTTTAGTTTAAGCCCAAGAAAGCAATAGTTCGTTTACATTTTACATTTACGGCATTTGGCTGACGCTCTTATCCAGAGCGACGTACATCAGAGCTTAAGAACTCTACAACTGTTTCTTACCTAAAAAACAGCTTAAATCCAAGTCAACTATTTAACCAAGATACTGCAGTCAGAGCATCTATACGACAACTGTCAAATAATAATTGACCAACACCCAACCCAACAATATATAAGCCAGGGTCCTACCTATGGTACCTCTGTAAGTGTGAACCAAATGATCTTTCTTTTTTAACATTTGAACCCATCAACTGCCCTCTGAAACCTTTATAGTGAATAAAAAACTAAAATACTTCATGTTAATTTACGTTACAGTTACAGCATTTGACAGGCTTTCTTATCCAGAGCGATGTACATCGGTGATAACTAATGTTTTAGTCTTTGTTGTAAAGTCACCACGTCGGAGATCGTTGTGTTCTGGATGGTAATAATATCCAATAATATCTTTCTGAACATGATGTTCAAGCAATTGTGGACTACATACAGCGCCCCCTTGAGGAAACACAGTTCATGTGTCAGATCTCGGCATGTTCTTTCACTAACGCTGCTCACTGGAATCACTACTCACTCTGTTCTGTTCATTACAAGATTAAAATGATTGATAGCTTGACATTAGCAAACCACATAAACCTGCTCCATTAGCTTAACATCCTTTCCTTTTATACACATTTCACATGAAGCGAGGAGATAAATAAAACTGTTATTCCACATTTGCTTCACAATCATTTTTAAAAATGACTACAAATGCCGCATTTCGGTTGATTAAATGATTATCTGTGAATTAATTCACGTAAGTAATCAATTTATAATCAAATAATCAAAAATATTCCCATCTCTAATACCTTTTTTTCTCATCTCACCAAATAGCTTGTGATATTCTGCAGATTTTTAAAAATGATTTAAATCATTCATACGAAATACATTCTTATCTTTAGAGAACATTCAAACATTCAAGAGCATATTTGACAGAATGTTTGAAACTGAAAGTGTTCGACAGTCAATTCCGCAGGTATGAATTTCTCAGTATTGTCTATTATTCATGTGCAGCATTAGGCGCATAGCAGCAGCCGCAGCAGAGGCTGATGGTCCGATAAGGCCATTGGCTGCTGTGGTGTGGGCCAGCGAGTAGCAGCGAAACACACTGCTGCAGGGGATCCTTTCTTATTCCGCACACACGGCCTTCGCATCAGGACCTCTGGTCATTGGCATTAGAGTGAGACAGAGACAGAGAGAGAGAGAGAGAGAGAGAGAGAGAGAGAGAGAGAGAGAGAGAGAGAGAGAGAGAGAG
>JBBJLR010000037.1:14701276-14723332 GCA_037577145.1 Brachypetersius gabonensis
CCTCTCAGCAGAAATCTCTCACCAGAAATCTCTCAGCAGAAATCATACACCAGAAATCTCTCTCCAGAAACCTCTCACCAGAAACCTCTCACCAGAAACCTCTCACCAGAAATCTCTCTCCAGAAATCTCTTTCCAGAAATCTCTCTCCAGAAATCTCTTTCCAGAAAGCTCTCTCCAGAAATCTCTCAGCAGAAATCATACACCAGAAATCTCTCTCCAGAAACCTCTCAGCAGAAACCTCTCAGCAGAAACCTCTCACCAGAAACCTCTCACCAGAAATCTCTCTCCAGAAATCTCTTTCCAGAAATCTCTTTCCAGAAATCTCTTTCCAGAAATCTCTCTCCAGAAATCTCTCTCCAGAAATCACCAGTCACTTTTATCTTGTGGACCGTTTGTGAGTTAAAATTGCAAGGCACCTCTAAAGCCACGTCCCATCTGGACATATTTTTAATTTTTAAGTATTTTCTAAATAAACATAAGTTTATTAGTTTATATGTATACACACACACATATATACTATTCATAATAATATAGTTTATATTATATTATTATCAATATATTATTATTATTATTATTATTATTATTATTATTATCATATAATATTATTAACGTAGAGAGAGAGAGAGAGAGAGAGAGAGAGAAAGAATTAGATAATAGTAGTAATAGTTATCATTTTAAATAGATAAAATTATTCTAGTTTTACAGAAGGAAAAAATAAAAATTACACACTGCAAAATTATATATTATATATTATATATAATATTATTTGTACATATATATATATATATTACAAAAAATTATGTAAATAATATAATAATTAATATATTTTTTTTATTTTAAGAATGTTCCACTCACTGTTTAAAACAATATGTATTTGTGCTTATTTATATAAAAAAAATGTTTATAAAAGCAAAAACTGGTTCAAAGCAAACTCTTATTGGGACAGTGACTTTTCAGACCTCTCGCCTGAGGTCAGATCATTCAGTCTGTATATTCAAAATTCTGCAAAATGTGGAAAATTATTATTATTATTAAGTTATTGTCAGCTGGCACAATCACAATCCATGTTCTGTTTACATTTTGCCCGTCATGATGAGCTGGGATGAGGATCTCGGCACTGTGTCAGAGGAGCGGCCCTGACGGGGGTCAGGGAGAAACAGCGTGAGGCCTGGGTGTGCTGAATAATTCACGAAGGGAGATGAGAGTGGAGGAGAGGAGGGCCGGTGCTCGGTGGGTTTTTCAGGATGACGGCAAACAATCGTGCAATAACCCGCCGTTTCGACACGGCCGGGCGACTTCAAAGGCTCCCGATATCAGATTAGTTGAAACTGGGGCGCTGCTTCTCGATCGCCTCCTGTATAACCGCAGCCCCACCCTGCAGCACGTCTTTCATTTCACACCCTCACACACGCCACAAGATGCCCTAAAAGCTGCAATAATATGCCGTGAAATGGCCTCGGAGCCCCTCTTCTCCTTCTTCGCTGCTTTTCAAGACCAACAAGCTTTGTTTGGACCCAGCTGGAGAAATAACTTGGCAAAAAATAAATTGTTACCCTAAATAAAGTCGATCAGCCATGACGTTTGATGCTTCTTGTTGACTTATGTACTAATTAGGCACGATACCAATTTTTTTATGTGCAATTGCCATTCCGATACTGATATGCTGAGTATCTGTCGAGACAATACTAATCCGATGCTATCTCTTTTCTTTAACTGAACTGTCTGAATCCAAATTGGTGCACTTCTTCCACTAGGGGTCGCTATGTAAGTTAAATAATTCCAATTTCCACATCCAAATAGTGTACAGTGTGTCCATTATGGAGTTCTGTACACATGAGTGAAACATGAGAAACTGTTCGAAATATTATACACTATTTCGGTGCAGGAGACTGTATACAGTTGAATACAGTTGAAGCTCATGTCCTGACATGTCTCTCTTAACAGCATTTACAAGATGGCTCAGATTTTTTCAATATCTGATCTAGTGATTTTGGTCCTTATTGGACTGTTCCCGACACTGAGTATTGGATTGGCACACCCCTAACACTGAGACTAATGCTGATAACAAAGTAACTAAAGCTTATACCACACAAAATTGTGTTTGATCTCTTGTGTTTGTTCCACTACGTAATCTTAAGTACAGTAACCCAGCAGTTTCATGCGAATCAGCATTCAGATTCATTCTAACACGGATTCTTCTGAGAACCAAACCGTATTACCGGCACCAGTCCTGCGGTGACGGTAATACACTAAAAAGTTTTTCACTGTACACAGGTGCTCTTGGAACTGTAATCTCTAATAGACTTGTTTATGAAATGCCCAAAGGAAAACCTTGGCTGGATTGGTGACTAGACCACATTTGGGTGAAATTGGTGTGCATTTATTTCTTTTTCTTTTTTTTTAACCACACTATCACTTCAAACCCGTCTCCTGAGATCCTGTGACTGCAGATTCCCACTGCAGGCTTCTGATGTGTGTGTTCAACATGACTTTTTCCCCCCTTTGTCATAGATGACAAGCTGTCTGCTTTAATGAAACTGTTACGCATTCAGAGGCACCATGAACAAATACACACTTTGAATATCTCTTGAACTTGAGGTGGCCAGCGGGGGGCCAACCAGGGTACAGTCTGGAGGAGAAGAAGATGAGAGAGCGATACAAGGAGCCGATATATCCTTGTATTCCACTCATCTTCAACGCTAATCTCTGGAAGATCACTTCCTACCTGCAGCCTTCCTATATATATATATATATATATCAATCTAAAAGTTGAAGTTTAAGACAAGCACAGTACAGAGAGGCATTCAAAAGCATTTTAATCTGGGGGTCTGGAAGAGGAGTGGGGTTGTCAGGGAGTAGTGGTTCTAGACTGTTTTACACTGGTTACAGTTACTGAAATCAGAGTTTACTGATACACTGGGGTTTGACACCACATGTATGTAGTGTATGACACCACATTCGTGTCATACACTACACAATTTTTATTCACAAACCGATCTGTATCATTACCCTATTCAGCTAAGAACTCGCTATAAATTAATCTTCTTATTGAACAACAATTAAACAGTAATGATTATGAAGACAGTCTACTTTTATGTGAAGAGCGGAGCTCTGCGATCAGGTTTATTTTAAGCCTTAAATCATTTGACTCATCAAATAAAGACCAGAATGTGTCTCAGCATTTTTTGTTTACTTTTTTGTTTTGAATAAAACGTAGGAACCATTTTTTGCTTCTCTATATAAGCAATATATATGAATATATCTCTCTCCGTCTATCTGTCTGTCTATTTTTATTCTTTTTTTAGGCTGCGATCGTATGTAAGTATATACACAAACATACTAATTTTGTTGATTATTCGATTTATAGACTGAATGTGTTACTGAGCTAAACGTGTGCTAAACTTCAGGCAGCCTTGACGAATACGCATGTGAGTGAAACTACACTACCCACTTAAAGGCACATTTCCTGTTTACTTGCTGAAATGTAATATATTGGGGAAACGAGGTCTGTTCCAAATGATCACACTTTATTTATTATTGTTATTGTGAATTATTGTTTTCCCCAAAATCTTAAATTCAGCATATTAATTCAGAGGATGGTTTAGAGCAGTGGTTCCCAACCTGGGGTCCAGGCCCCCCTTAGGGGGGCGCTAGAGATCGCAGGGGGTGCGCACAATCTTGTCTGCACTGAAGTTACGAAAATTATATTTGTAGACATTCAATTCATAAAGTTTTCTCAATATCTGAGAAATGTAAACGTGTGTGTGTGTATGTATAAGAGTATGAGAACAAAAAACCTACAACCGCTGTTTATTTTCTGCAAATAAAAGTTTGTAAGTAATCACTTTATTGTTTTTGAGCGTCTATGCGGGTAGGAGTTGGGGTCGTGGGCCTGGCTTGTCTTGGACACAGAAAAGAGGGGCTTCAAATAAAAAGAGTTGGGAACCACTGGTTTAGAGGATGTGCAGTTTGTTTCACTTCTGTTACGTGACTGGGCTGCTCAGACTGGATATTAATCCCTGCTTAGGTGCCGCTTTAAGACGAGTATGTTTTCTCGTAAGCACTGCACCAAAATGCATTGGTATGTGCCCACACACACACACACACACACACACACACACACACACACACACACACACACACACACACACACACAGCTCGGCTTGCGTGGACGGTTGCCTACATTTAGACCACAATCTGAAAATGCCTCAAGGATATCTAATCCATGGTCTCTCGTCTTTAACTGGGTCAGAGCTCACAATAGCAGCGTCTTCGTTTCTGCCTCGCCTCGCTTTCGGGCTGCCTTTTTCTGCCGCTGCTAAATTGTTTACTTATGGTCTTTGGCTACACGCACACAAACAAACACACACTACCATCCTGGCAAACAGCTCATCCTGAACCAATCTTAAATGGATTTGTGTGCTGGACTTCTTAAGATTGGAATTGGTTCATAATTTCCAGGGGTTTTTTTGGTTCATGTGGGAATTTTGAAGAAATTCCAAACTCTACCTTTGTTTCAGCAAAAGGACTGAGCCTCATCTGAGGAGTACTTTCAAATCTACTTGGTGTAGTCTTTTCAGTCTACTTTTGCTCAGCTTTGTATGTTTGCATGAACATGTCATTTTGGACCAGTGATGTCAGGGACAACAGTACAGCAGTCAGTATACAGTACACTGAAACAGGAGACCGCAGAACAAATCATGGAAATGTAGAACAAAAGGCAACCAAATATTGTGGCATAGATATAAAGTGATGGATCAAGTAAAGCACCCGGCAGCCTGTTCATCAAAAGGTGTTTATAGTATTTTGCAATTTTCTATGTATGTTTATTTTTTGTCTAGAAAATATGATTATTGATTATATAGCTTTCTCAGCCATCTGTTACTTTTGTAAACAGTTAACTTTGTTCATTATTTCCAGCTCTCTGGTGTCTCCGTGTCTTATTGAGTATTTGGAAGCTTTAATGTTTAACAGAACTGGCATAATTGATTATACACATATATAGAAAGCATCCATTCTACACTATACTGGTGTACACTTGAATGAAACACCTGTAGTACATTTAGGAATTAATGCTTTTAAACATACATTGTATACATAGAAAGCATCAAATGTCCTATAGGTGTCTTATTTAGGTGAATATTTAAATGGTATGACTTGAGGTAGATGGTAATGAGACACGTGTATATATTATCTCGAATGAGATATGTTTAAGTAGAGGAATACTAATACTGACCTTGGTGCTAGACACCGTGAAACCCCTTTATTGCATCCAGGCCGAAACTCAGCCCTGCAGTGTTAACCACAGTGTATCAGAGACGATCTCATCCAAATTGCATATTCAATCATTCCTGACACGGGGGTACCCTCCAGAGGCCAGGTGAAGTGTGCGACCGCTGTAGGTCACATTACTCTTCATAAACGTTGACGACCTCACCGTTCCGGGTTATCCCAAGAATTAGCATGATATTATCGCGTGCAGTGTGGGCCACAGGCCATATCAGAGCTGCGCATGATCACTGCATCTCAACTCCATCGGAGTGGGTCCCTGGGGTGGCTGAGGAGAAAATGAGCTTCTGTTAACTAGGGCTATAATCTTCCAGACACACAGGCACGTCAGATTTACTTAGAGGGAGACAGTGGCAAAATTAAACCCCAAGTAGCTCGCGCTCATTGACTTGCAGCCAAAGGAGCTGCCGCCCCGCGCCGGGCCGGGCCAGGTGGTGCTGTGCTGATTGCTGCAGTAGATTCGTTAAGCAGCTCCTTTCATGTTCCTGCATGTTCCTCTGTTTTTACAGGACCTCGATTTCTCATAACGTCCACGGGGGCCTTGTATATCCTGGACGTGCAGAAGGAGGACGAGTTATTCAACTACCGCTGCATGACAAGGCATCGCTACACCTCCGAGACGAGGCAGAGCAACAGCGCCCGTCTCTTCGTACCAGGTGAGAAGAACTTTGCACTTCACAGGGCTTTTGGCAGTTTCTGGGTCAGCTTGGGAGCTCGGCCCAAATCGATTGATCTCCGTCTTGTTTCTCATAAGATCCCACCAACTCGGCACCTGCGATCCTCGATGGCTTTGAGAAGCGGGAGGTCATGGCCTCGCACAGGGTCGAGCTGCCGTGCAAAGCTTCGGGGCATCCGGCGCCCAAGTACCGCTGGCTGAAGGACAACAGGCCGCTGGAGCCGGACACCCGCTTCCGGCAGAGCGTGACCGGTCTCCTGATCGAAAGAGCCCAGCCCAGCGACTCTGGCAACTATGTGTGTGAGGTGTGGAACAGCTACGGGAACGCAGAGGTCATCGGCCGCCTTCTGGTCAAGGGTACGATCTCCCCTTTGCTGTCTCACACATCTTATGCAAAAATAAATATGTAAAACAAGTCTCCAGGTCTGAGGTTTGGAACCACTGAAATAAAATGAAACAATGAAAACAAAGTCTGATTAAAGTCGCATGATCTTAGGTTTTCAATATAGGGCCACATGGCTCCATATGTCCACAAAAGTGTATGGCTATGGCAGTGTTCACACTTCAAGCTTTTATTGCTCAGATCCAGTTTTTTATTTGGCTGTTCACATTATCAGATTGACTTGTATCTGATTTAAGACCAAATCTGGATCAATAGACCATATTCTATTTGATTTTGCTGTTCACACTGTTTTAAAAAAAGAACAGGCCTGGAAAGTAAAAATTCAGATTTTGGTCCATTTCGCCTGTAGACTGAAGTGTTTTCCGTTATCTCGATTACCGATCATCAAAATGCACAGGTGGCTGTAAGATGCTCTCTGATCTACACTGTCCTGTTCCAGAACCGTTACGGGTGGTGGTCAGTCCCAGGAAAGTGAAAGGCAGCGTGGGCAGCCAGGTGTCCCTGACTTGTAGTGTGACTGGCTCAGATGAGTACGACCTCTCATGGTACCGCAACGGCGACAAAATCAACGCTGGCGGCGGTGTGCACATGAACGGCATCAACAAGGAGAACCTGGTGATGGACGGAATGGCCAAGAGTGACGGCGGAGCGTACCAGTGCTTTGCCAGGAAAGGCAAGATCTCAGCTCAGGACTTTGTGCAAGTCATCTTAGAAGGTTTGTAACATGTTTTATGAAAATCATGCTAACATTGTACTGAATGCTTTATAAAGGATGACCAATACAGATCTGGTGTCCAGGGTGAGTCTCTGCCATGCACCCACTGGCCCCAGGATAAGGATTAAGAAAAAGAACGAATCAAGAGCAGCCAATCAGAACTAAGATCTTTCCATATGTATGTCCTGAAGGCACAGTGATGGAAACTACCTGACAGAAAGCTGGAAAATTGTAAAAATTAATTTTAGTGCATAAAACCCATTGTTTCTGTTAATTAGGTCTTATTTTGATTCTTTTTAATCAATATTCCTTATAGACCTAATAGTGTTAGGTAGTGTTTTACCACTTCAGGCTGTTTTGCTGTTATAACTCTGGTGCACAATTCATGCTTTTTGAGTGGAAAAACTTTTGCACAGGCCCGTATTTTATATTGTATTATTGTCCAATATGTGTAATTCCGCAAATAAACTGTAATTGTTCATGCAAATGTGCAGAAGTTTTCTCTGTTAAGGATTTGTGTTAATTTCCACAAAACACCAAAACGTCATTTGACCAGGGCCACCCAAAATTTTGCATATGACTACAGTTAAATGAGGGGTGCCTCATGCAGGGCTCCTCAGTGGAACAAGCTTTGACATTCCATTAGGTGAATTCTGATATGCTTGGACCATAAAATTGGCTAATTATCAGCAGGCTACTGTAACAATGTTTTTTGATCATGTGTGGCTCATTTAAACAAGTACTTTGTCAAACCTGCGGATTCTAAACAGTCGGTACGAGTTAACATTGTTACACTCTAAACTGAAATGTAATTAATTTAGTAGATAGTCAAGTTACACCTGAGAGTCCTGCGCTTTTGCTGAGTTAGCTCTGTGTAATTGAAAATGCTCTTTTATGCTCCCTGGCATCCCCAGAACCTCTGTTTATTTTAGTCTATTTTTTATTACTGTCTTTCCTATCTCTTTAAGTCATCTTAAAAAAGACTAGGTTATCTATTTTGAGAGCCTTAGATGGGGTTTGGGCTACATTTCACTGCACGTTGTACTATAACTACGTATGTGACAAATAAAGAATCTTGAATTATTCCAACATTTTTTTCGTAGATGGAACCCCCAAAATCTTGTCGGCCTTCAGCGAGAAAGTGGTGAGCCCGAACGAGTTTGTCTCCTTGATGTGCCACGTTAAAGGCACACCGCAGCCCATCGTCACCTGGACGCTGGACGACGACCTGGTGATGAAGGACAGCCGTCACCGGATGGGCCACAGCATCACGGCGGAGGGAAACGTCATCAGCTACCTGAACATCTCCCAGACGCAGGTCCGCGACAGCGGGGTGTACCGCTGCACCTGCAACAACTCGGCTGGGACGGTCTCCTACCAGGCTCGAATAAACGTAAGAGGTGCTTGTCAGATCAGCTCTTCCAACACACACATACTCACACATACACACGCACACATGACTCTTTTCGGCTGTTTGGATACTCATGCATGCGCAAGGCCTTCAAATAGAGGGTCCAGACTGACTTCTGGGGTCACTGCAGGATCTACGAGAGACTTTTGATCTCTGTTTTGGATTTTGATGGTTGCTAGAGCGATGGTTTGGAAGAAAATAAATGTACACACTTATCCCCTTCATCGCAAATGTAGACAAGGCAAGCTGTTGCACTGGAGTTACAAGGCTAAGGAATAATGAAAGCCTGTGGTTACTGGTTTGCAGGGAGTGGGAGGACCCAGGAGGAATTCGGCTGAATGGATCAGCCATTTAACGCAGATTGGAACACGCACAGCATGTGTCCAGAAAAGCAAGATTAACCTAATTAGAAAGAAAACGCGCCTTTTGGTTCCCTGGGGCTTTCCCAAAATCGCTGTACGTGTGCTTTTACTAACTGCATTAGCCGTGTAGCTCCAGTGTAACACTAAAACAGACATCAGACACATCTTGGCTTCTTAGCTGGATGTCTGTATAAATAAAACAGTGGATAAAAATGGTGGAAATTCAAACTGTTGCCAGACTCCCGTTTTAAGTGAGCTGATTGAGCTGTGTTTTCCATTTTCATTTGTGTCTCGCGTCTCTTTTGACAAACCCGTTTCCAAAACGACATCAGCCTTGCTGTCACAGAAATCGTTTCTGCCCACGTTACCTTAGTGGTGGCAGATTAATCTATTACACAGTGTTTATTCTTGGCTAACAGCGGCGTATTGTCCCTCCTACGTGCTCTAGCCAAGCTTTGTTGTCATATTATCGCTCATGCTCAACAGGGATTTATCAAAATATGAACAAAGCTGTCCATTAAACCTCACCCCCCCCTTTTAATAAATCCATGTTGTAGGTGTTGTATTCCTTTGGCTCTTTCAGGTCCGAACGCTCATGTCTATGAACATCTCTTTCAGCATTCATTTCCATTATGGGCCAATTTTTGCATTTATTTGGTTTATTTTTGCCATTGGAATCCATCCCTGCGGCTCACAATGGCTTAATTAAGGTTATGTGCGGTGCCGTCGAGAGAGAAAAAAAACAAATGACGCTGTCCGTTCTGATGACTGTACAGAGTGTAAATCAGCAGTTGTTTTGTTCTCGCTCCCTCTCGTCCTGTCCCTGACTGTCAGTGGCAGCGCAGCTCTGGAGATAAATCGGTGCCATTCCAGAGACGGGATAATGACCGTTTGCTGCATCGCTGGCTCTGTAATAGTAGTGGATGTGATGTGTAATGTGATGGTGGACGTTTAGGTAGAGGAAGAATCGGGAGACTAAACAGGAAAAGAACATCCTTCGCATGTAGAAGATTTCAGGAGTGCCTATAATATTTATATTAACCAGTCTAATTCAGTCTAACGCGGTGGTGGTAATACACTGAAAAGTCGTCAACCGCCATAAAAAGAAGAAGAAGAAGCCGCTGCAGCATGTAGCATGACTGCTCCGTGTCTTGTCCTCATATTTTAGTGTTTTAACTCCCCCCCCCCCAATTTTCAACAGTTACCTCAGTTTATTTAGTATTAGCAAGCTGTGCCATGTATAAACATGTGGGTAGAGAGAGTTATTTATTTTGTCTACGAGTCTTTGTTTAGAAAGGGCATGCTGCCAATGCTAACCGCTATTGCTAACTTTTTTTGAGCAATAAAGAGATTCTGCTTATTTATTTACCTTTACATTTTCAGAGCATTAAACAGAGTTTAAAATGAAATCAAAGTTTTGGGGGCTTATTTAGGGTGTACACTTTAAAAAATAGGCATTTTTTTACCAAAACAATGCGGTTTTTCACTATGCGCAGGTGCTCTTGGAACATAACTCCCATTACGTTCCAAGAGCACCATGCTGGCAGCGCAACAAATGGCAAACTGCATGTAAGAGAGCAAACATCGGTTTCAGACTTTTTTTAAATCAGATTTTACTACTGCATTCTAATAGTTAATAAAGTAGTATTATAGCTACTGTCCAATTCCAGAGAATTTAAGTGTTAAACTGTAAATGTTTTTAAAAGGTTAGCCTCTCTTATTGTGAGGATATAGTTTAGAATCTGGGTCAAAGTTTGGTGTCAATGTTTTACTTTTTCTTGTACTTACATATAAAAATGATTGTACTAAAGTATTAAGCACTTAAGCAAATCACGTAAAACCATTTATCTTGGTGTTTTTGCCTACTACTATTGCATAATAACTACAGTCAGTACTGGGCTTCCTCAAGTAGAGGTTTGGAAACGGTTAAATGAACACTGTGACCCTTAGAAAATCACAATGTTTTGTATTTTTGCATTTATTATAATATTAAATCAAATGAAAATTTATTCGATAATTATCCAACAAAAAAATTACAGATGAGTGGCTCGATAAGAATTCTAGACTTCTAAGGGTTAAAGAGAGGTATTTCTCTGTTGTATCTTTCAAGGTCCTGCCGATATCAGACCCATGAAAAACCTCACAGCCATAGCCGGACGAGACACGTACATCCACTGCCATGTTATTGGTTACCCGTACTACTCCATCAAATGGTACAAGAACTCCAACCTGCTTCCATTCAACGACAGACAGCGAGCGTTTGAAAACAACGGTACACTGAAGCTGCTGAATGTGCAGAAGGAGCTGGATGAGGGGGAGTACGCCTGCCATGTTCTCGTACAGCCACAAGTCTTTAAAAACCAGAGCGTCTACGTCACTGTGAAAGGTAAAAATACACCCACTTAGGAGTCAGTTTCAGAAAATGAATGGGGAATTAAGCTGATAACCATGAACAGAAAATAAAATTACCACAGATTAGCATTATATAGCAAACAGCTAGATGCTAATGAAGGCCTACTAGCCTCAATTCCATAACAGCATGTTTAGAACTAGGACAATATGACAGTGGTCGCTCCTCCTGGATATCTACTTTGCGTCTGCATTTCTCCAAACTGCATATCATAATGCTGCCCCTCCTACTTACTTAAAGCTCCAGCCAAGCAGGGAAGAAGCTAATTAGCCAGAACAGGTGTTGCAGATTGTGGCTGGAACTAGGCCTCTCTGGAAGGTGTTGGACAAAAGTATTGAGACACCCGAACATTACACCAACAGGGACTTTAATGACATTGCATTTAATTCCATAGACTTTAATATGGAGTTTGTTCCCCTTTGCAGCGTTAATAGCTTCCACTCTTCTTGGGACTCACCCAGCCATGCCTTTATGAAGCTCACTTTTAACAGACATGGTCATGCTGGAATAGAAATTGTTCTTCCCCAAATTGGGTCCACAAAATTGGAAGCATGCCGTTGTCCAAAATGTCTTCAACTCCCGATCTAACCAAGACTTATTTCTAGTCTAAAAGTCTCCTTGATCTTGTTTTGAGAATAATATACTATATAAACAGATCATGTAAGATTATTAAGATATTTAAGATGTTTTAAAATCATTTTTCCTATTTCAAGAAATCTTAGCATGTGTAAATATTGCATGGACAGATAATTTCACTTGTTGTAGTCTAAAGATTTCTTGAAATAGAAATTTCTTAAAACAATCTTAATATACAATATAAGAGCAAAATAATCTGCTTATTTTCTTATTTTATTTTTTTGCTTATAATCTCGTCTTGTTCTTTTCTGAATCAAGAAGACTTTTAAACTAACCAACACTGCAACATTGCAGTGTTGGTCTACTGAAGCTTTTAGATTCACTGTAAGTGAGGGTCATTAAAAGGTGTGTCGCAGTACTTTTGTCCATATAGTGCAGATCTCCAGGACCAGGCTTGGGTATCACTGGTGTTGTTTTTCCCATCACACACACAAGATAAATACTGCAAAAAAATAATTATAATCTATCTCGCTTCTCACGCACCTCTGTAATCCTATATATGACTTAATGTATGTTTATTCTAAAGTTTTTCCTGGTTTTCCTCAGTGCCCCCCTTCATCCAGCCTTTCGAGTTCCCGCGCTACTCCATCGGCCACAGGGTCTTCGTGCCCTGTGTGGTGCGGTCAGGGGACCTGCCCATCTCCATCGACTGGGAGAAGGATGGAAAACCCATTAATGCCAGTCTGGATGTCACTATTGACAAAATCGACTTCACCAGCTCCCTCCGCATCTCCAACCTCCAGCGAGTGCACAATGGCACGTACACATGCATCGCCCGAAACGACGCCGCCGTCGTCAAGTATCAGAGCCAGCTCATCGTCAGGGGTAAAGATAACTCACTCTGACTCAAAAGTGAAGTTTCAATGGAGTGCACTTCAAGGGGGGAGTTTTGATGTATGATGTCAGTGAGTGAGATCTCTGCCCTGTTTGTTTAGTTCCACCAAGATTCAAAGTCCAGCCCAAAGACCAGGATGGCATTTATGGGAAGGCAGTGATCCTAAACTGCTCTGCTGATGGAGAACCCCGCCCAACAATTGAGTGGAAATATTCAAAAGGTAAATGGGGTTTTCTTTACCTACCATTCACATCAGTATCAGTATTGCTTTGGTTTCAAAACTAAGCCAGTATGAAACTGAATCCCTAAAAGAGCCAGTGAATCCACATCTTTTGGATTTTGGTGATGATAAAACAACAGTAAATTTGAAAATGCCCTGCATTTACTCTTCTACAGTGAACGGATCATAAAACTACCATTAAACAGATATCAAGCAGAGAACCAGTCTCACCCAACGTTCTGTAATGGAGCTTTAAACTCTTCAGACGCCTGCTTCCATTCACCACCACTGTAAACAGTTAACTTCAGCTCACTCTGAATGATTTCGTTTATGTCTCACCTCTTAATTGCACCGAAATGTTGTAAATGGACCAAAATGTGGTGGAATGTCTCTAAATTGTATATTCGGCAGAGACATATCTGCTGTCTGACGTTTGCTTCATTAGTCTTGCAACAATAAGACTAATGTACCACACACTAATAACCATCATGTTAACCTCAAGCTTACACTTGCCTCAGTCTTTTTGTTGCTGATGCTGTAGAATATGTCACATCTATAAAATTGGACAAAACTCAGGATTCAAGGTTGCAGCAGTTTTAATCAATGCAATGTCCATTTTTATAATTAATCGTGTGCACCACAGTGTCAGAGCCCACAGCAAGGCTAAAGAACTTGCCATGATGTGAGGCTGGTGTATGATTAATTAAGCATATACTACACTAATTGGCAAAGTCGTAGTAAACTTATTGTAATCTCAGCGACATTCATGTATACAAAGATACATTTAAGCCTCTGTTTGTAGCTGCATCAGCTTTCTAGGTCCAGCAAACTAAAGTAAAGTGGAGTAAAGTGGACTATACGCCCCTCATCAGCCATGAAGTTCCACGTTTTGACTAAAGCCCCACATGCTTTGACAGGTGCTGGAGTTCCGCAGTTTCACCCAATCGCACTGAACTCAGGCTACCGGATCCAGCTGCTGGGTAACGGCTCGCTGCTCATAAAGCACGTGCTGGAGGAGGACGCGGGCTACTACCTGTGCAAGGTCAGCAACGACGTGGGAGCCGACGTCAGCAAGTCTATGTACCTCAATGTGAAAAGTAAGACGTCCCACATTGCCTGTACACTTTCACCAAATGCCCAAAAGTACACTAATGTCTTATCCAGCAGACTTGCATCCTCGGTTATTCCAGTTATCACACTCAAATATTTGACATTTCATATAGAAATACACGAAGACCAGTGAAGCATCAGTCCACTTCAGAGACAAATAGGTCAGAAGGCTTCAGTATTAATTCAATCTAAACATCTAAACAAAAAAATATCCATCCAATTTCTACGATTTGGGATTATTTACCCAGTTGTTGTTAAAAAATAATAGAAAAAAAGGAGTACTGTATCATTTCACACAGCAAAAATGAGCATCCTCTACATGCAGGTTCTTGCAGTTCCTACTTTCTCTCCTCTGCAGTTTAGGTTACAGTTTGTATTTTTTGGAGCATAAAATGTAAAGGTAAATGAATCGAATCAGAATCAGAAAACTTTGTTGCTTTAAAAAACATTAGCATTAGCGGTTAGCGTTAGCATTAAACTCACACACAAAAGAAACGTTGAAATAACTCTCTCTACCCACATGTTTAGACAGAACACAGCTTACTAATACTAAATAAACTGAGATAACTGTTGAACAGTGGGTTGGGGGTTTAAACACTAAACACTAAAACTAAAATACGAGGACAAGACACAGAGCAGTCATGCTACATGCTGCAGCTTCTTCTTCTTCTTTTTCTTTTTATGGACCTTGACAACTTTTCAGTGTACTACCGCCACCGCTGGACTGGTAGCGGTAATACAGTTCAGTTGTCAGAAAAATCCATGAATGCCTGAGGGTTTACTTTATACAACATACATACATATGCATATTTATGTATATTTATGCATTTTATGCTGAAATATGTTCTCTATAGAGGATCTGAGCTTATCAACAAAGCATGCAGTTTGATGAGTAAAGTATTTGACTGTATTTTATTGTTGTATTCCAGGCGACAATCGTTTTTATTTCTTTTTCATATGGCCAAGTCTTACTGGGGTGAAATCAGTGGCGAGGTGTGGTTATGTAAGCACTTTTCTTTTGAAGCAACAGTAGCCAAGGATTTTGGTTGCCGTGGCGACCTCATGTTTTGAGTAACCTTTTGATTGCACAGCTTTCCAGGGGTTAGTGGTTCGCTTTCCTCCAAGGTTAACTGAGGTCACTGTGTCTTAGAGGAGAGGAGCGCCAGTTCCAGGCCTGTGTGGTGGAGCTTCTGCCTCACTGAAGCTTTCCACGGCCGTGCGCTTGCCCGAGACTCTGTCCGCTCAGTAGCCGGACTTATCTCCCCTCCATTAAGCCTTCAGCTCAAGCAGAAGTTGCCATGTGGAAAACCTAGCTTTGAGGCTGCACTAAAGCTGTGTGTGTGTGTGTGTGTGTGTGTGTGTGTGTGTGTGTGTGTCCTGTTTGCCAGTATATGCATGTGTCTGTACATGTGAGATTCTCCCTTCCAACACTGGAATATACAATAAAGGGAGGGAAACGCCAATTTTCCTTTAATGTAAATCTCTTATATTACCATAATATACAATGATATTTATGTTTCATAATGAATCATAATTTCAAGTACGTTCTTTACCTAGTTCAGGATATATATATATAACGTAATCTAATGTAAGGTAGCAGGTGAGGTATAATGTAAGGTGGCAGGTGAGGTATTATTAGGCTGAAGCCCAGCCGCTCACTCCTATAGTATCTGTGATTGTTGCCCTCACATTCAAATAGGAGTCACTAAAGGGTCTCTGGTTAGAGTAAACTTCAGTACCCACAATGCCAACAGCTCTGGGGTTCCTCTTCCCTGCCACTGCCAGAATTCTTCATAACAAACAGATCTGAGGCTCTGAGCTCCCGGTTAAAGCATCACCTTGATCAGCTCATCATTAGACACAGATATTTGAGATGATTCATGATGTCACTATGATATACAAGCTCTCATCCCAAATGGTGTGCTTATCATGTTCTAATGTGCTATTTTTGTGTAGAAATGATGCACTCTGAAGCCATGTGGATGTCTAGCATACATTTATCATATCTTCAAATAAAGGCGGCTATAACGGATGTATTTTTTTTTTTACATTTAACAATAAGTGTCGGATTTAGACGCCTTTGTTGATCAATTGTGCTACAGTTCTTCTTTTTGTGCTGTGATTCAAGTTTTAGAATTCAAGCAGAATTTGATACGTTTGTAGACAAATCATCCAGAACTTTGGCACCTTCTCTTCTTTTCTTCAAGCGTTTTTCCAAGCGCCCACAGGCTTTTTTTTTTTTTTAAGGTAATTTTGTCCGTGCCAAATACGCAGCTCTAAAAGAAAGGTGGGGTACAGTTGGAGTGTGATGTGCTGGCAAAATTAGCCTTGTTTTAACGTCACGTTATCCTGCTAATCCCTGTCTGCTGCCCCTTTGCAGAGGCCATATTCACAGCTGATCACTCTCTGATGTTGGAGGGGCTTATTTCCCAGCATAGCCCTTATCAAGCTGCAGCAGAAGCTTCCCTGCAGAGCCGTTTTTCATGTGTGCCAAATGCATCACTCTCTCTCTCTCTCTCTCTCTGCCTCTTTTGAATATACAGTAATGCGAGACACGCATTCATGCACACATCCTCGCCCGTCTCCGCGTCCTTTATGCAATCGATCAGACCGGCAGGTGAAATGATGTAGTGTGAGCGTGTCCTGCTGCGCCGGGTCCCTGAGGTGCAAAGCTGTTGTTTTGATTCACTGTGCTTCTCTCGTAGTAACCCGAACCTCCCTGAGCGCCTGGGCTCTGTGGCTGCTGTGATCCCACCGTGCTCACCTCAGCTGAGACCCTCATTAAGCACTGCCCTTGCTTACTACTAGCAGAGGGATATCTCCCCCTTTAGGACAGAAACAAACCAGTGCAGTCCTCAGGGGTCCAAGCACTGAAGCTGCTAGAACCTGCAATATGGCTGGAAAGAGGGTGGGGCTGAATTTGTTTTTCTGACATCACAAAAACAATGAATTGAGAATAAAGGATATGTCCACATATGGACTGCATGGCTTAAATGAAAGCGGCCCCTTACAGTCATGCGTGAACCCATTCACCAAGTGAAGCAGGGGGCTACCACCAACGAGGGGCGCTCTGGAGCAGTTTGTGGGGACAGTACCTTACTCAAGGGAACCTCAGTGATGACACAAGCAGTGCTGGGATTGGAACCCACAACCTTCTGACTGCAGGAGGCCAAGTCCTTAACCACTAGGCCACCAGCTGTCCCGAAATATTGTCCAGGAGAAAGTAGGCACCCGGATTAGAACCAGGGAACCTCTAGAACTGCAGTCTAGCACTTAGCTAAACCCCTTTATAGCTCTTCAATTTAAACAAAAACTGGAATATTTGCTTTCTTGTGATATGGGCCCTTTAAATCAGTGCCAGATTAAGGTGGACTCCGTTAGGCTAGGCTGGGACTGAATTGCATGGTTAATGGTGATTATTCTAATGATCTTGCTGTAGTCAGACCTAATGTTCTACTGTCCTACTTCACATTGCCCCATAAACAGTCATCACCGGCGCATTGACAGGCAATCACTGTTTATCAGTGTCAATTAGAAATAATTACGACAATTGCAGCCATTAAGGACGCCCCATAAAGCCGAAGCGTTTAGATAATGGCGGGCCGTATCGCCGGGCTTCCTCCCTCCTGGTTGGCCGCGGCTGGGCGTCGTGGCGCGCCTCATTCTCCATGCAAAGCCCAATGGTGCAGTAAAGGGTATCAGCAGAGAATAGCGAGTGCCTCCACTTAACCAGTCATCTCCCTGTTTACCCCTGGCGAGTGGGGCAGGGTGCTGCTGTACACACACATCACATCTCCCCTCTGACCCAGTCAGGCGCGCCAGCCGTGCCCTACATTCCCAACACACCGACAAAATGGCGGGTTCATATAGGCCACATTCAAAACTGAGTCTATATGTGACCAGAGCTTACAGAATACACACTTTAAAAAAGGTTAAATAGCAATTTAAGGAAATTTTATTATTTGTTAATGATTATCAGTTACATCACAATAGGGTTTTCTGATCACAATGTGATATTGACCAACAGACCAGCACTGGCCACCTGGGTGCATTGTTATTAGTTTGATTGGATCTATAAAAATCATTTTGACTGGTATTTGTAAATGTAACATCAGTATCAGTTCCAAATGATCAAAATTATTAAATAATATTATGGCAAAATATTGGAAATATAGGCCATATTCAGGACTACAGTGGACCAGAGCTTGCAGAAAACACTCTTTGGATTAAATAGTTCCAGGCAGTATAGGATATTTATTGTTTGTTAATCAGAATCAATTACATTGGAATATGCATTTTTGTGAGACTGTCTCTGCTGACCAAATGACCAACTTCATACAAACAGAGCAAAACGAGTCCTTATTTGGTTGGATTTAGTAGATAAAATGTTTAATAAAAATCATTTTGGTTGGTATTTTTTAAAGGTGACTTCAGTATCTGTTCCAAATGATCAAAATGATCCAAACACATCTAAATATTCTGGCAAAATATTGTAAATGTTATATATTTGCCGTATTACCACCAAACAGGAACATGAAACACTGCATTCTGCGCCGACATGTGCCCTCTCACTTATTAATTAAAAAATTATTTTCATTCACACTTCATTGAAACAAGCAGAGAAATTCAGCTGAAGGTGCAAATTCCACACTTTCTATCCACTCCATACTTGTGTGTGCGCTTACATGAATCTGAGACATGGTAGTTGTCCTTATAACCTTGTTTTGAAGAAAAATTATGTGTCATTTTTTCCCTTTTTTTGTTATTTTGTTTGCAGAAAGTCAGACCTGTCGATGCAAAAAGTAAATTACATGTAAATGTAATCGATTACACAGATTATGCATTGAACTGTGTGTTTATGTAGTTACATGTAAATATTTATATTTACATAAATCAAATGTTTCCAAAAAGAGCAACAGCTCCAGGCTTCCTAAGGGAAGGTCTTGGTGAGGCGTAGCTCTCTGAGAGGTCAGCAGATTCAGCCGACGGGACTAAATCAGACCTTTAATGAGTGATGGTTTGAGGTCGGGTGTCAGAAAGCTAAAGTGAGCGAAATGTCAGTGATGACTCGGACCTAATCAAGCCAATTTATTGTTTTTAAATCTGACGTTAGCCGCTCAGATACACGCTGCCTGTTTTGGATAAGTCTGTTATTTTTAGGCTAAATGGATGTACCCCCATCACCCCTACCCTCCTCCCTCCAATCTCATCCTCCCCCACCCTAATCAGCCTCCTCCACTGATATGAACATGAGTGGTGGTAACTGCGCTCCTCTGAAAATCAATTCTGGATGTTTGTTCTATTCTTGTTCTCCATTGACAGCCCCTTCTAAGAGCTGGGGGAGAGAGAGAGAGAGAGGCCGGAGCTGGTTGGCATGGTAACATGTCCAGGTGAAAGGGAAATCTTGGTGGTGGGGGGGGGTGGCGCTGCTCTCAGGGGAACAGAGCTGTGAAAACAGGCAGGATTCCCTAAAGAATGGATGTTAAGCAGAAGCCACAGACTCCCCCCACACCTCTGGGCTGCGGGGCTGCAACCATTAGCCAACAAAGTTTGTGATGTTTATTAGGAAAAAAATACTGTTTTGCTGTTCTACCTAAAGATGAATATTCAACAGTTTAGTAACGAACAGGCCAGGTTGGTAGTACCCTACATGAAGCTTAGGGGCGATATGGCTTGTGTTATCTGCTGAACCAGTAAACTGGCCATTGCAAAGTCAATGAAGGGTCAATAATGATAATTTAAGGGTCAATAATTGCTTTAAAAATGCACTGCAAATATTGTCCTTTGGCAAAAACACTTCATGTAGTAAAATTCTTCCATTTGTACAGTAAATAATGCTGTACATTGTTTAGTCTGACAGATTCTAATACCCGACAGGAAGCATAGGGGGCGATATGGCTTTTATTATTTTGTTGGACCAAGAAACTGGATACTGTAAAGTCTGATGCTGTATCAGACAAACAGTAAGAGGAATCAGCACAAGGTGTTTTAGTTTAAGCAGTCGATTTATCAAACAGTAGTTGACTGATTTTTAAAAGAAACCAAGAAACCATTATTTCTGTCCTACTGATGAATTTGAAGGAACATAAGCATGTAAGAGCGTCTCCTAAATGTCCTAAACGTAAATGTAAACTTAAGTTTACATAGAATTGGTCCTAAACTGATCATTGTACGAGGTTCCAATTATACACTTATGTTTTAATTATGGTGCTGACCAGTGATCTGTCCAGGCCTCGGTTAATGGCGAGGGGCTAATGACCCCCCAGGAGTGAGAACATAGCCTGCTTGGGTGTGTTTTGCTCCAGAGGTCCAGAGATCTTCTCAGTTAGTATTCATCAGGCCTCATCTCATGCCTTTTAAGTCTGGCTTGAAGAGGACTCGAGGGGCTTTACTTAAAAGTATATTTATTCAGCTTGTAGCCCTGGGAATTACAAAAGATTCTCAGCAGGAACACATGGTTCCACCGATTCCCTTTTTTGTGTGGGAGCTTTTATTAGAGCTGAAACAATAATTCAGCCTCATTGATATTTGTTTATTCTATCTAGAAGTCGAGGGATGCTGTGAGCTATAGAGCTAAAATGTTCATCTACATATTTATTAAATCGCTTATCATAGTTATTGCTCAAATTATGGGCGAACTCAAAATAGATGCATGAAGCAGAGGCACTCAAGCCTCCGTGCTGTTAAAAAGCATCAGATGCAATTTTATTGTTTATTCAGTCAATACAGCTCTAAAGTTAATACAGTATCACATTCTTAATAAAGCTATTATTCTGCATTTATTTTAGAATATAAAAATGCAGCTCTTCACTCCTGCAGGCCTCATTTAGGGGCAGATTTCTTAATATTTGTCGCCTGATGGAAATAATATCACAGATTTTTTTATATTGATTTTTGCACCGTTTTCAATGTTTAAGGTTAATACAGGTAATACAGCACATTTATGATTTAAATGCTTCATACAGTGGCCATTTTATCAGACACTCATCTGTACAAAAATGCATCTGGAATATAGTCATGAGTACCTTAATGTTGAACTTTAATCAGAACTGTACAAACGTATGCCTTATTGTTCAGGCAGATTTACATGTAATAGCTTCTTTCTTTAAACTATAGATTCCTTGCCCTTCTGCTTCATTACAGCACATCAATAGTTCTATTAGGCTTTGTCTCTATGCCTTAAGGGCAAAGAGTTTAAATGCTGCTGATGATGCATCTCCATTCGTGTGGAGAAAACGAAGCTTCACAGTGAAGCAGCACTGCTCCTAGAGGTGGGTTATATTAATAAAACTAGGAAATGTGGCATTTTCAGCCAATACATTTTGGAAAGCTGCTTCTTCCATCCTCTAGAGAGTGGAAAGTGCGTCCCAAAGTAACCATGTACTGAAATAAACCTCCAGGAGTGCCCTCTATAGCATAACTTCACATGGAGTGATGCTCTGAATGGTATGGATATGAGTCCTGTGCATGTTACATTGCAAGATGACCTTCTCTTGATCATGCATGTCCATTTTTAAAGGGGTGGAGACGTTTGACATGTGGCTGAAGATTCCACTCCATTTACTGAAGTAAGAGCATCTTACCAGGTTTCCTCCACTGTTTATCAACAGGTGTACTTTTACATCAAGGACAATGGCAGCAGAAACAACAGCTACACGTCCCGAGAGTCGCGTGTCTCACTTCTTTATTACGCTGCTTAAAATGTCAGGATCATATACAGCCAGGGAAAAATAAGAGATTGTGTCTTTTTTTTCTGGTTATTGCTTTTGTAATGTGTGGGAGTGTGTCTGTGTCAAATGTGCAGGTCACTATTGCTTTATACACTGTTGACCACACAAAAGTTAAACTACACTCTTACGTTACAACAACTACACTCTTATGCTGCAACAATTACAACTGGGATGTTAAGAGCAGAGTGTGTGTGTGTGTGTGTGTGTGTGTGTGTGTGTGTGTGTGTGTGTGTGTGTGTGTGTGTGTGTGTGTGTGTG
>JBBJLR010000037.1:14805535-14817258 GCA_037577145.1 Brachypetersius gabonensis
GGTCAGGACTCTGTGTGGATCAGTCAAGTTCTTCCACACTGAACTCCTCCAGCAGGTCTTTATGGAGCTCGCTTTGTCCACTGGGACACAGTCCTGCTGGGATAGTAAAGGGTTTTCCTTAAACTGGGTCCACAAAGCATGGAAGCACGGCACTGGCACTGTCCAGAATGTCTTGGTCTGCTAGTGCATTAAGATTGTCCTTCACTGGAAGAGGACATCTGAATCCAACAATTGTGTCCCAAAACTTTTGTTCATTTAGCGTTTATGACTCCACATCCTGATAAGGTTCCAAAACAAACGTATGTGTGTGAGCATTAGCACTCTGGTTTGTATTTCTTCTTTTGCTGGTTCACTGGAACCAATCATCCATGAGCACATTTGCTGACTTGTTATTCGAAATCCCAAGGTGTATAATTTAGCCTACAAGATTGTCAGAGCAGACCTTTCCTTACATCCTGCATGCAGTCTAGCTAATAAGAACATTAATTAGTAAAGATCTGCTGCACCTCCTGATCTGAGACCATACTCCATAATATCTGGACCCTTGAGGATTCTGCCTTTTTAGCTAAGTTGTTTGTTTTACCTTGAGAACAAGTAGAGAAATGTCACACACAATCAACATATGCACACATGCAGGAATGCACACTCTTACAAACCCTTAGCTTGTACTTTCACTCTTGCTTTTACTTTTGCTTCCAGAGGCAGTTTGGAACTCTATAGTGAGGGATGCATCAGAAGATAGGTGAGATATGTGTATCACAAGCTGGTGTTATACTAGTTCAGCTTTTTATGGATTTTTTTTCTTAGAATCGGACTAAAACCCCCTGCAAAATTACGGAAAACGCAAATATCCTCTGCTCTTTTTTTGTGCCATTATACAATTTTTCATGTATTTTCATGTATTTTGAAACATAAATATTCATGTAAATTCAGCTGGTACCAGCTGGTTGAGTTCAGTTTGGCTCTACTACAGTTTTCCACTACAACTGGTTGCTATAGCGACCAAACATTCTGAGAAGCAGCCTAAGTGGAGGCTCTAAGCTGAGGTAAACAACCCGGCATCATTACAATCACCAGCATGGATGAAATCAGAAGGGTTTTATTCTTATCCTTGGTTTCTGGCTGTTTGCAACAAAATGGAGACAATTGGCTTAAAGAAGCAACATTAGGCTAATGTTAATGCTAATACTAATGTTCAAATTCAATTTTTTTATATAGCGCCTTTAACAATGGTCATTGTCACAAAGCATTGTTCAGTCAACAACACTGTATAACCATAGTGACCACCAACCATAGTAACCTCCAATATATACAAGTCATCATCTAATATCAGTTCAGCATGCTTGGAACCTCGGCCAAGGTGGTACCAAGAATGGTAACGGATACCAGGTACCAGATTTTAGTGATGGAAAAGCAAAAATTGCTAGTAGAGTTGAACTGAACTGAGCTGGTACCAGTCAGTGGAAAATCCCCATTAGAGTAGAAGTTTGTTTCTTTTGGTTTTGGCCCTCGTGCCTTTTTTGAGGTCTTGTTTGTTTAAATAAAGTCAAGAAAAATGGAAACCTGCATCTGTGCCTAAATACCTAAGCACCACGTGACAGAAAGTAGCCATTGGCTGCAGCCCTGTGATAAATCTCAGGCAGTGGCAGTCCAGAATTTTCCCCCGTGAAGCGTCTCATGTTTCTCTGAGTGTTCTCATGTTTTTCATTTTGTTCTTCTTCAAGCCTGTATTTTTATTACTGTAAATTAAATTATTACTAAATTTAGCCGCTTAAACCAGAGAAAAGGCTCCTGCATGAATTCCAGTCCAGTCTATACAGGGGTAACGTCGCTATTTACATTCTAGCACTGCGGGAGACAGCAGTTCAGTGTAAACTGTACAGTACGAATATGGGTTTACCTTTACATTAAGCTGAGTTTAAAATCAAATGAAAACAGTCTACTCTGAATGGCTTTGTTTACATCTGATCAACTTATGTGGACATCATAGAATCTGGTGGAATATATATTGCACCCACCTTGGACGGACAGTTTAGCAGTCACTGCCTCGCTGGATTGAATCTGGCAGCTGACTACACCTGAATTGTTTCGCAACACGTTCTCGATGGTAAACTCCCACTTAGATTCTCCTGCCGTGGAGTAGTTTAATGCAGAGAAACCCTTAAGTGATCCACTGTTCACTACGCCAGATGACTCTAGGATATTAAGAGTTAGGACTCCATTTAGTGACCAGATCATGATCGTCCAGCCTGATTGTCTCGTGCTGCAGTTGAATCTGGCAGCAGAATTTTGGAGAACCGTTGCATTCTGGGGTTCCAGCACCACTTGTGCAGTCGTCCCTGAAGAAAAGAGAAAAAAAAATTTCTTGTCTTCACTGGCATTACAAGTGGTCACTGGTCAGTCCCATCCATAAACAACTGAAGCAAAAGCTGCCTGGATGTCTAATGAAACACTGACAAGAAAATGGACAAAACTTCTGGGACGCCTGACCATTACATCAACAGGAACATTTGTGGCACTGCATTCAAATACATAGACTTTAAAGAACTACATTTTTATTTGGAAATGAGGAGAAATATTGTCAGCTGTTCTGAAAAACTAAAGAAAAGCTGTTCAGTTCAGTACTTGCACCTATAAATGCTAAAATCTGAAAAACTTTTTTTCCAGTGCTCTCTTTTTTTTTCCAGAGCCATATGTAGTGGCTAGCATCCAGCTGAGTGATTGGGGGACAACGAGAACGCCATCCCACCGATCTAGAGAAACGAGGCCAGCTATGATCTTTTGGACTCCAACCCACGGACAGCTGTGGGATCTCTGGAGATCAAACTGGTGATCTTCCAATGATCCAGCCAATCAGAAAACTTCAGGAAAGACACACAGAGATGAGAACAGCATAACCCATAAAGTCTAAATGAATCCATTTAGACTCAATTAGATGCTATTTGCTTTGAGAATATGCCATATACACATATGTTGAGGCATAAATACTATATTTACAATTAAGTGAATTACTAGTAATCTGTGATACATTTTCTGTCAATGTGTAAAACAAAGGAACTATTTTCTTGGGGTTTTAATTTTAACTAACTAAAACTAACCCCATCGTGTGGAGGCTGTACTTTTGCCTGGCTAGCTCTGTCTGTGAGTTGGTCAGATGATATGAATGGCGTTACATATCAGGCACTTTGAGGGTGATGATATAAAACATAATATAGATGTAAGTTCTATAATACACACCTCAATAATCAAGATACACTTAACATGAAATAACTTTATTTAATGGTGTAAAACCAATCTTCATGGTGAATCCTATTCATCGCCTTTTCAATTGCTGCCAAATGGCTTTTGCTATTTGGAGAAAATGGCCAAAGCATGTTTCACTTGTCCATGGTACAGGTTCCACTGTACAAATGTTCAGGTTGGCCTCTCAGGCTCTGCTGGCATGGCAGGAGAAACAGAGAGACCAGCGTTCACCACATACTGGAACGCTTAATCACTTCTAAAGGAGAGCTCACAGTAATCAGTGAAGGTGAAGCAGGCCCCCATCATGATGAATGGGGCACATAGGAAGCTACCGTCTCTCTCCAATACGTGATGAACATCTTGATTTGTTGGACAGCGTTTCTGTCCATGTGGCGGAACCACTTGGTGGAAGATGAAGTTTAAGCCGTTTTACAAATTAAACATTTAGAAGCAGAAGTAGAAGTAGAAAGTACCACATTTTCTAAGCCGCCGTCTCTGTACTGAATGTAAACATGAGATGTTTTTGCAAACATACATACACTATAAGGACTGAAGTGTTGGGGCATTGTGGATGGTTCAGGTCGTTTCAAGAAGTCTTGCATTGCATAGTTTTTTATTTGGATTTGATTTGGATCTTCTTGTAATATTCAACCTCTTTTCTTCTTCAGATTCTTCACTGACTGTGAACCATGAACTTCCAGAATTTGTTAATATTAGCAGAACCCTTTTTACGTTCTGTTTCCACAACATCCCCTGTGCCACTAGCTGCCACATAACCGCTAACCATTATAGATTGAACTAATCTAAGCAGG
The DNA here is from genome assembly GCA_037577145.1 of Brachypetersius gabonensis. Taxonomy (NCBI): domain Eukaryota; kingdom Metazoa; phylum Chordata; class Actinopteri; order Characiformes; family Alestidae; genus Brachypetersius; species Brachypetersius gabonensis. The sequence goes on from JBBJLR010000037.1 coordinate 14,809,591, forward strand.
TGCTCATCTAGGTTTTGCATTGTATTCTTGGTGACTTTTGCAATGAGATTGCAGATAAAGTTACCATCTGACCATCCAGATGCTTAGATGAGTCCATGTTCGTAAGTACAACACCTTTAGAGGCATTAAGGTGTCCTGCCCTGAAATTGTCTAAACCTCACTTGGATTAAGGCCCACTGAGTCAAATATGATCTGAGACTCTACAGAAAATAACACTAGTGTAGGTGCCTAAACTTTTACACATGCCACATTTTCTTTGTATGCATTAAAATCAACAAATAAATGGTCAGATGTATAGAAATACTCTTGAGGGACCCACGATAAAGGTATACTGTTAAAGACCAGATGTTTCTGATAAAGCGGCGTCTGCTAAATGCCGTAAACGTAAATACTCACCTGCAATGGAAAAAAGCAGGAGAGTGGCGATGGTGAAGATGTCCATCCTCCTTCACCAAAGCTCATGCCAGCTTGGGCTAGTTATCCTACAAGTTAATGTAAACTGATGAGTAAAGATCAAAACACTGAAATAATGGACAGCATCAGATTTGGCATGAATACTGGAGTAGACCAGAGCAGCATGTTGTAGTTTGAATTGTGGACTTTCATTGTGGTGAAAAATTTACGATAAGATTATATACGATAAACCTGTATTAGTCCCACAAGTAGGAAATTTGCTTCGTCACAGCAGAAAGTGGACAGAAACAACGTTAAGAGCAGGAAAAATTAAACAACGACAGTTTATGACAACATATGACGTCTAACATTTGTGACAAGGTTGTGGCAAAGTTAAGTAGTTCAAGTACAATGTTAACAAGTCTGCTTTTTGTTAGAGAGGGGCGTGTTTATTTGTCCTTGGTGAGTTATTCTTTGGAAATCTCTGCCTTTTGAAACATAGCCTTGGCCAAAATTGATCAAAAGATTTTGATTTCAAACCACTTTTTGGATCTTTAGCAAAAAACTAAACCTCTTTAGATCTTTTTAGATCCTCCAAAACCACCAGTTGAACATTTAATGGCGAACGAAACTACAGAGATGGTCTGAAATGGTTTGGAATTCAATCTCAACAGAAGGTTTTTCCTTCTTGTATGAAACCTGGTATTGAAAACAGCTATTTGAACAAATGCGCTCACCTGAAAACCCAATCCGAGAACTTATTGAAGACTTCAGCTGAAAAGTGAAGTAATTTCCTCCTCCTAGGTCACCTGTTGATTTGAAACGAGGTCAAAGTCCAGCAGCCTGTCATTCTTCTTATCGCACAATCGTGAGGTGTTAGTCAAGCTGCCCTGCTTTGCATTCAGGCCCAGCCGCACCAAAGCTGGACTGGGAGGATTACTGGGAGGCACGGCGTGATTACTGACATGCCAACCAAGGTAGACCGTCTACCAGCAAGATTACTTCTAGGGGCTGTGACCTCATACCCCATCTGTTTGCTTTCCGTTCCTCTGGACCCCGCTGGACTGTTTGCATGATGGTTTTACATACACTGCACCAGACACACCCCGAGAGCGCTGACTAGTCTCGAAACCAGTCTTTTCTAAACCCCGCCCATGAATAAAGCTCACATTCAGGAACACCTGTTGTTGGTTCACTCACTTACAGGTAAATGCTGGAGAAAATAAAGCAGTGCTGAGAGTCAACATGACCACACATGGCTGTTGGGTCCCTACTGAATTGATTTATACCCCATTGGAACATGATTTATGATCCTGCTTTTGTAAAAGACTAGTATGATGCAGTTATTTTATCCTCTTTCCTTTCCATGGTATCCATATATTCAATTGTTTACAGTGATGATGAATGGAACCAGGCGTCTAAAGACTTGATCTAATCTTAATAACCTAAATAATTCCTCACAGAGTTATTTTTGAAAAAGTTATGAATATGATGCAGGTTTTGGCCTAAAACATTAACTGCATTAATGGCAAAACATATATGTAACACCTAAAGAAACTGCACTTTTTCATATTTAACAGTTTTCCTCTAAGTTTCTCTGCAGCACTGCTGTAGAGAATGTTGGCGTGGGTGAGTTGATGGTTAAGTTTTCCTCTAACTACTGTTTTGCTTCACAGTGCCATACATGTCCTACAAGTTACTGTACCTTTCCAAAACAGATGCATTCATAAAGGCTATTTTAAGTCAAAATCAGATCTAAAGTAAAACAGTGCCTTTTCATGTAATAACTTTCTGCAAGGGCGCTTTAAGACGCGATTTAATCTCTTTAGGTGTCTGGTTCCATTCACTACCCCTGCGATCAATTTTGGGAGTTTAATACATTTTTAGAACGGAGCAATTCACTCTCAAGAATCTCAAGAATCAAATTAGCATTGTTTTCTTTGTAGGTACTTAATAACAAGTCATAAGCCTGAAATTTGAAGGGGGGGGGGGTGTTTCCTGAGCTATATTTCCTGGCTGAGGGTCCTTTCTGTGCGGGTTTCTCCTGGGTGCTCCACGTAATAACATGTAAAAATTGACTCTGTATAGAGTTCCAAACTATGGTTTGGAGCTATAAAGCGACTCGCACCCGAGCCGAACCCGAGCTGCTGGACGGTGGGGCTGAAAGTGGGTCGCATCCCAGCTGACTGCATCCCTACATTCTGATTGGTTGAAATGTCATCACAACATAGTCCGAGGCCACCGTTTATTTACTGTCTGTGCAAAGAAACAACTGTGAAGACACAAACTAACAGCTGGGAAGTGATGACGCTCCAGCTGAACTGTCTGTCTGGGCTGAAGATACATTTCAGTTGGAGTTTCTACGACAACAAATTTGTCTTTAACTCTTTGAGAAACGTGAAGGAGATCCAGGATGCCACTAGCAAGTTCTCTGGATTCGGTTCTCATCATATAGATAAAGAAAGCAGAAAATACTCGAGGAAAACTATAAATAATAAAAGACCACAATAACAAAAGCAGCTCTGACAGAAAAACTCTCCGCCAGTTCAACTCCATGGACGTGGTTTTGGTTCAGTACCATCACAGCACAGTTTAGGAACAGCATGAATCCTGTATGTCCATGGAAATGTGCTAATAGTGAACTACTGTTTCAGTATTTTTATTTATTTATATCCACCACAGCATTTGTGTAAATAGCATAGTGTGTTTAGTATAGAGTATTTTCTGAAGAGCTTTATTTTGACTTTATAATATATTTTAAATGGTTCTTGTCTCTGAGTGTCTGTGCCGTCAGAAAGCGGTTTCTGATTCTGATTCTCCCACAGTCCAAAGGCATGTGCGGCAGGTGAACTGGAAGATGCTAAATTGCCCCTTGGTGTGAGTGTGTGCATGTGTTTGTCTCTTATTTGGCTTGTTGTGGAGCACTTGGACCCTGGTTAAGGATAGGAAGCTCAAAATAAAGGGGTTAAAGGAGGTTCAGGTAAAAACGTCACACTCAAAAGAACACTATATGGACAGAAATATTGGGACACCAGCTCATTTCATTAACAAGGACTTTAATGACATTGCATTCAAATCCATAGTCAAGTAGATTTTAGTATGACTTTAATATGTTTGTCCTCCTTTTGCAGCTCTAACAGCTTCCACTCTTCTTAAAGTGTTTCCACAAGATTTTGGAGTTTCTGTGTAAATTTGTGTCCATTCATTCTGTAGCATTTATGAGGTCAGACACCAGAAGGTCTGGAACACAATCTCCGTTTCAGTTCATCCCAAAGGTGCTGGATGGGGTTGAGGTCAGGGCTCTGTGTGACCAGTCAAGTTCTTCCACACTGATCTCCTCCAGCAGGTCTTTATGGAGCTCGCTTTGTGCTCTGGGACACAGTCCTGCTGGAATAGAAAAGGTTCTTCCCCAAACTGGGTCCACAGAGTTGGAAGCATGGCCAAAGTATCTTGGTATGCTTGATGTTACACACCTGTGGCGATGAGTATGACAAACACCTGAATTTTTATTTGAGAGGTGTGTCCCAATACTTTTGTCTATATAGTGTATCTTTAACTGATTTGTGCCAGAAAGCCTCACTTTGGAGCGTCTGGCCGAAAGGCAGCGGAACACGATGGCGCTTTCATTCATGATAGTAACATCTCAACTGCTGGGGATTTTCACACATTCAGTTCTTGAAATAACAGGAGGAACCTGTCCTGGGTCACACCAAGCCGGGTGAGGATGAGAAATAAAAGGTGAGAGCGCGCGCTGATGCTGTAGCCGCATTGATAAGGTCAGTTTAAGACCCAGCTTCAATGCGTGAGCAGGGGTCGCTGCATTAGTGAGGCACAGGACAGGTGTGAGGCAGGTGAAGTGTGATTTCTCCCACTGTGGACAGACATGAGACGGTGGCTCACACTTTTGATTAGAGTCAGTGGGGGTTGGGGCAGAAACACAAGGTCAAAACACAGAGCTACAGTGCCATGCGTGATACAAGGTACCACTCTACCTACTGCAGTAGGACAAATACACATTCACCATCAGCCTCCCTCCCTTTACTAGAAACACCTACCCTCTGCCTGTTTTATTAGAACCACTTACCCAATGCTTCCAGTCACAGGCCACTTTCTTAGAAACACTTACCTCACACTTCCGCTCCTGCCTTGTACTTCACAGAAAATCCTACAAGACCCTACAGCTCCCCCTGTCACACATCCACACAGTAATCTGTGCAATAACCTGATGCTCCTTTGTTGTCCAGTTTCTTATTGGGTTTACATTTTCTGCAGTTTTTATTGGATTTGTTTAGACTTTTATATTTTAGGTTGTTCTTTGTCTCCTCCAGAATCTGATTCTGATTGATTCACTTGTTGGCCACTTTATTAGAAAAAAAACACCCTGGTGTTAGGTTTGTATTGTCACAACAGCAAGGTGGAAGTACAAGAGAAGTATACATATATGTGTATACACTATATTGACAAAAGTATTGGGACACCTCTATCGGTTATTGAATTCAGGTTTCACCTTACTTCCAGAGAACATCATGCTTCCAACTCTGTGGACCCAGTTTACATAGAGCACAAAGCGAGCTCCATAAAGACCTGCTGGAGGAGTTCAGCGTGGAAGTCCTGACCTCAACCCCATCCAGCACCTTTGGGATGAACTGAAATGGAGATTGTGATCCAGACCTTCTCTTCCAACATCAGTGTCTGACCTCATAAATGCTCTACAGATTCTACAGATTGAATGGAGACAAATTCCCACAGAAACTCCAACATCTTGTGGAAAGTCTCCGTGTGTGTGTGTGTGTGTGTGTGTGTGTGTGTGTGTGTGTGTGTGTGCGCCTGCGTGCGCGTGTGTGTGTGTGTGTATGATGAGATGACTACATGGGATATTTATAATGATATACCATTAAATAAAGTACACTGTCTCTGGTTCTGTATGAGTTATGTAAGAGGAATAAATGTCTCCATCCCATAACTGTTCCTGCGTCAGGCCAAACAGCCCAGCGTCCAGAATTAAATGTAGGACTTCAGGCTGAGCTTTCCGCATAGAGTTTAGCCTCTGCTACCATCTAGTGGTTGAATATAGAAGTATTTTTAACTGTTCAAGAAATTCCTGCTTCTGAAAATCATCCTGTTTTTTACCTTGTTGCTGGTTTTATGTCTTCATTACAGTAACCTGCCGCCATGCAAAACTATATCTGAACTCCCCAGTATTTGACTGGCCATCATTAAAAGCCAGTTTCTGGTCACAGAGCCAGTCTGGGCTTTTTGGATAATGGACCACAAACAACAATACTGTGTCCGATTGAGCAGAGGGCACACACGACCGGCTCAGTGTCACTGCTGAGCTGAGGATGGATTTGAGGGAGTCACTGGAGGGAGTAGCTATAGTGGCTAAGAAGGGGGGGACAGGGTGGGTGAAGGTAAAGCTAAATGTTGCTAATAAAGTGGCCACTGAACTAAAGTAGGAGGTTCAGTTTTTCTAATAAAATGGCCAGTGAGTGGAAGCAAGACGAAAGTGTTTCTACGGATTGAAAGCACAAGATAGGTGTTTCTCATAAAGTGGCCAGTCTGTGGATGGACAGTGTAGGTGTTTCTCATAAAGTGGCCTATTAGTAGTTGTATGAGGTTCAGGGTGTTCTAATAAAATGCACAGCAAATGTATAAACATACGTTACATATAATACTATTGTCTTATTATTAACATTTCATTCTCATATAAAAAGAAATGCATTATTTAACCAATCAGATGGTGACTCTCTTTAATGATCTCAGATATATTACTGGTATTGTACTGCAGGAAAGGTCCTGTAACAAAAAGAGCAGTTCAGTGTTCATAATGGGGGGAGGGGCACTGGCATGCCACACCCACACTCCTTTAAAAACAGTAATGCCACTTCCAAGTAGCCAGTGCCTGCACATCATTAAACCGTTCCTTAGTATTCAGCATCACTGTCAGAAGTGACTGACTGCAATATGTTCACTCTGTTCTTCAGCACCGATGCAGACGTCCTCCGCCGCGTCTTTTGTGTGCGAGTTACATTGCAGGGGCCGAGACAAAGGCCTGCACTTGACCTCAGACAAAAGCTGGTGAACCATAGTCTAAGAGCGATCCGGCGCAAATACTTAATCAGGCATTTTGCCTTTAGTCACTTGTTAATGAAGCACTTAAAGCAGCTCCGACCCTTTGTCAGCCGCGGCACATTTTCTTGATCCGTGACCTTTTTTTCACATTAAGGCCGTAAACAATGTCACTAAATATATCTCTCATGTCACCGACATCCCTCCGCATGCATTTACAGTTAATTGGATCTGGGTTTATGGAGCTGCCATGATGGCCTAGGGCATTAATATAATCTATAACTGAGTCACATGCAGGAAAGGCAGCGAGCTGAAGAACGGAGCTGGCACTGACCACCTGCTGCAAGTGCAAAATACAAATAACAATAAAAAACAGGTTTCTGAGAAACTGCTGGAATGGACCCATAACTACTCATGCATGCATAAACTCAAAGAATTTAAAGAATGAATGAAAAAATGTAAAAAAACATGGACAGAACTTGAATACCAGTTTAAAAGCCACTGATTTAAATAACAAGACCTTGATATACATTTTATTACATGCATAACAGATACACTTTTATTATGAATATAATGGGGCCTACAAATAATAATAAAAGCCTAGATACACTTTTATAACAGCAATAATAGAGCCTTTATATACCTTTATTTAAAAAAATCCTAGGACCTAGATAAATTTTATTGTGTAAATATTAGGGCTTAGATACACTTAAAAAAATGATCATGGGACTGAGATTCATTTCCATTATAGGAATGAGAGTCTAAAAATAATTTTATTAAAGAAACACTAGGGCCTAGATTAATTTTTTCTTATACAAAAAATAAAGGCACATGCGTTTACTGGTATATTGTAAATATTGGGATTATTTCATGAATTTTTGTGTCTAAATCAGTTTCACACTAAGCCACGTGAGCTTACGCGCTTCCCAGATGGGAAAGGCCAGCATCCACCCGGAGGAGAAATCCACTTACTGACCAGTGGCCTCACTGGGTCTTAGTAATGCCTCCAAATCAGTCGCCCCAGCCCAGAGGCCAGCCGGCCTGTGACCTGCCCGCGCTGCTCAGGACACTGTAAACAAGCCGTGGGGCTGAAGAGGGCCGAGCAGGGGCATTAACAGCTGACTCTGAATCTCAGAGAGAGAGAGAGAGAGAGAGAGAGAGAGAGAGAGAGAGAGAGAGAGAGAGAGAGAGAGAGAGAGAGAGAGA
>JBBJLR010000037.1:14825604-14841243 GCA_037577145.1 Brachypetersius gabonensis
GAGAGAGAGAGAGAGAGAGAGAGAGAGAGAGAGAGAGAGAGAGAGAGAGAGAGAGAGAGAGAGAGAGAGAGAATATAATGAAGTCTCTATTGTGTTTATATACATATCCACTGTGTACATAGACACATACATATAGCCAAGGTCTACATACACACACATTTATATATTTGTACACACGCAAATGTCTACATATGTTTGTATTTGTGTCATGTATTTTTCATATTATACCGTTGTGTTGTATAACTTTTATTCTATCGTTTCACCTCGTTCTGTCCACTTCCTGCCATAACAATGCTAATTTCCCGCCTGTGGGGCTAATAATGGTTTATCTTATCTCCTCTAGTCGTATCTTAAACCGTTCTGTGTTATTTTGTTACACTAATGTTCTTGCTGTTGTGTCGCACCATTGTTAATTGTCTATTTTTTTTATTCTCTATTGTCTATTATCTATCTTTTCTGCTTGCTGTTGCACTGAGCATGCTAATGACAAAAGATTTTCCCTCAGGATGAATCAGATCCTTCTGATCTTACAATACGTCTTTACCCACAAATGTTGATCTCTGAAACGCTGCCTTTCTTTTAGGCCATTGTACTTTTGGACACATGGGACAACACTTCATCATTTTCGGCCAGTCATAGGAAGCCCTGTGGCTTTTCTTCAGCATCAGAATAAATCAAGACGCTGGACGAGATTAATACCGGAATAATGTGCCTAGGGGTCAAAAGGTTATGACGTGGCCTGACCAGCAGATGGCCTGTGAAAGGAGTAGAAATGGCTGGTGTGACACGCAGCTTAAAATAATAACATTCATTCAAGAAGCCCATAATGTACTTAATAGTCTGGTTTGTGGTCCATGTGATTCGGGCCTTAAATAAGACTCGCTGCCGTCGTCGAGGGGCAAAGCACCGTAGAGCCGTCGGTTTTATTCCAAAGCTTCAAGCCAAATTAGCCTAAACCGCGCAAATGAAGGCGAATTGTTGGCGGCGGCGTTGGAGAGGGAGCGAAGTGTGAAGAGTGGAGCTCGTGACAGGTGGAGGAGTGCGGCTGAAGGGAAGTGCTGCCCCTCAAAGAGGCTTTGTGCAAGCCACTGGAAATACCTCAAGGTCACCTTAAGAGCTTAATCTTTCTAATCAAAGGCATCCTATTGTGCATGAGACCCATCCCACTGCAGCAGCTTTCCCTTTTCACGGCCCGGGAAAGTAAACAACTTACAAACCTCAGACAAAGTTACAAAACAGGCCGCGTTTGCGACACAAACGCGGTCACAACACAAACTAGGATATCTTTTAAGCCCTTTCAACTTGATATAAATAGCCTATATATACACAGAATTAACAGCAAGCACTATTATGCAGTAATTGCTACAAATGATGTGGTAGCTACTATTAATTGTGCGATAACCACTATGAATTATTCAGTAACCAGTAGAATTACTTAGTAACCACTAGGAATTATATGATAAACTACTGTGAATTGTACAATAACCGGCAGGTGCGCTTCATAACCGCATGAATAATACAGCGACTAATCTGAATGATACAGTAACCACTATGAACTAAACAGTAACCAGTAGAATTACTTAGTAACCACTCTGAATGATATAATAACTTACATGAATTATACAATAAACCAGTAGAATTACTAACTAACCACTAAGTAATTCTACTGGTTACTCTGAATAATACAGTAAGAACTACGAATGATACGGTGACCACTGTGAATCACCCAGTAACCACTATAAATTATTCAGTAAATACCATCAATTATACAGTAACTACTGTGAATTATTCATTAACGTACTAATGAGGAAGAACTTTATATATAAAGATCCCACTGTAATGTTCCCCAGAGCTCAAAGATGTAAAAGGCCTGTGTTTACAGGATCACACTTCATCAACACACAGACTTCACATCACAATACTACACACAGTACAGTCGGTACATAACTCGGCTCTAGGCCTAATAAGTGCAACAAATCCACTGGACGAGGCACAGAGCGCAGAACTGTGTAAATTACATCACATTATGCGAGTGACATGAATTATTAAGCACTAAGACGAAGCTAATCTGTGAGTTATGTGGTGGGGAACTGACGTGTGGGCAGTGAGGGAGTTTCAGAGGTTAAAGAGGAGTCTATGCATGAGTCTATGGAATAAACATGGAGTCTGACACAGTGGCCATTCAAGAGATATACTGCGCCACAAGCTTGGCCTTCAAATGTGTCTTTGTAGTTCTCTCCTTTGTTAAGATGGCCACATGCTTGTTGAAGATATGTATGCATTCCAGAGCCATTCTGGAGAGTCCCTCTCGCTCTATAGGTTGCACTCGATTGTGAGCCCCCCCTTTCCTTCCTGTCTCCGTTACTCTGCGGCTGTGGCTGGAGCTCAGGGATGGCGGGCAGGCAGCTGTTGTGCCTGAGGGCCCCCAGGCTCTGCTATCTGAAACCCACCTGCCACTCCCACTCTCACCCCACCCCCTCACTCACTGTGTGTGTGTGTGTGTGTGTGTGTGTGTGTGTGTGCGCGCGTGCAGACCATGCAAAGACAGAGGCCCCTTAACCAACAGGAGCCAACCATTTTCCCGCCTGAAAGTTTTAGCCTAAAGAAAGCCATATGAGGTCCATGGGGGAGGGGAGGGAAGCATCCAGATGAACACGCTGTTCCCTAATTCGCTTCCACAGCACCGAGTTTTTAAGGAAGGGAAATTATCTAGGTCAAAAAGCCAGTCATAACACAAATGGAGGTGAGCTACAGTGTATCTTCAGCTATATAACCTCAGCAAAACAGCAATGGTTGGTTATTACACACACATTTATTATAATTACTAATTAGTTGAAAGGCTTTTTCAAAGTAAAGTCATATACTGTTCAGTTCATAGCGTGCAGTCGATTCCTTAACCAAGTCAGTGGAATCGGACAGATGCCTCTCAGTCTATAGCACATGTCCTGCATCATGTTCTACTCAAACGCCACAAATTTAAGCCCTAATCCCTCATCTGCATCCAATATGGGACAAACTGCATCACTGTTTCTGACCGACCCATCAACTAAGATTGGGCTATTCCGTGTTATCCGTCCCACATCTGGCTTTAAATCCCTCCAGGGGTGAGTGCTTTGCACAGATCATGGCTGAGTGTATTATTTTTGGGTTATTCAGAGAAATATCTTTGTTAGAAGATGCGTCTGACAGCCGAGATGAGTATTGCAGTCCACTCAGAAAAGGACAGGCGCTGCTCATCTGGGAGGTCTGATCAGAAAAGAGAGGATAGGAAACAGCGCCTCCGACATCCAGAGAGTCTAGAGAAAGGCTGATGACTCGAAGGGCAGCAGGTGGAAAAGGACATTTTGAGGATTTTTTTTTTGCTTTCCAGAGCTAATCACCACACAAAACCATCAAAACCAGTCTCCACTTTGCATTTTGCTTCCGAACAGCTGTTTCTGACCCTTGCTGTTTCTCTGCAGCTCATAAAAAGAGAAACAGGGAAAACAAGGATGGCCATGTCACACCACTTCAATGTTCAATGCCCACCATCTCCAACCACCACTTCCTCCAGCCCAGCTACACACACACACACACATTTGTATTCCTGACTTTGAGGGCCCATTCCTTATTCTTCCGTATGCAGCTAACTCCTAAACTCCTCGGTGCTGCCCCTAACCCTCTTCCAACCGTACCCAATGACCCTGTTTGTAAACATCTCGCTATTTCATCTTCTAAGAAAACCCTGTTTTGTAAAAAAAATTAAAAAAATCTCACAGTGGCAAAACGTTTTCCCTCCATTATCTTGGGAATACTGGGTCCCCATAAGTAATTGAATACACGTTTTCGAACAGGTACGTATTTCAAAACGAAGCACCAAAGCCAGTTATATAACCTTTTTCCTGTGTTTGGTGGATTCTATAGTTTACTGTTACAGTTAGCATTCAAAAATGAAAGCGACAAGCTGGGAAAGCTGAAAAACGAAGAGATCCACAGCACAGTAATGCATTTTTCTCCGCCACTCATTGCAGAAACAAATAACGTTGGGTTGATTGACAAATAGGACGGCAAATGGGATTGCGCTGCTATGATTTGAAACCGTTGTTGTAGAGGAGGCGACCAATCGGCGTAGGGAAGGGGCGGGGTTAAGGTACCTCCGGCTGCCTGGCGTTGGAAATGGATTGAATAGAGCAGGAGGGAGCAGGGGGGAGGGGGGAGAATCCAATCCGGTTTCAGCTAGTTTTTGTTTCGTTCGAAACCTTAACGTCTCTTGACCGAGTGTGTGTGTGTGTGTGTGTGTGTGTATATGTGAAAACCTGTTTTTTTTCTTATATTTTTTACACAAGAAGCTATTTTCCCTTTCCTTTCATTTCCCGCCTTGTAGCTTAATTTCTATTCTTTAATACAAACAACAACAACAACAGATCCCCTCAGACAGAGCAGCCATGCCTAAGAGGAGCAAAGTAAGTAGTATACTTCAGTGTTTTCTTCCTTTTTCTGTCCATTTTTGTAAAAATATATGTATGTGAATATACTTTCTGTCGTGTTGTGGAACATTTCTGGTGCACTTTTACGTTTTTTGTGCCCGTTTTATCACCTCAGGGGCTTTCTAGTGTTGTGATTTTTTTTTTTTTAGCTTGCAGATTTGTTTCTTCTCCTTTTCTCTCTCGGAATGAGATTAACTCACAAAAATATCCGTATGTAAAATATAATCGCGACGATCTAGAATCCTCTAACTGGATAAAAATGCTTGAAGTAGCCGGATTGCATGGGTCCAGACAAAGGGGGTGGAACTAGACGATCTACTTTTCATTAACATTTTTTGCATTTAAAGCCTCCTGTGCAGCTTTAATTATAAAACAAAATGCACATGCGTAGGTTTTAAACACAAACATATTGGTGTAGTTTTGCTTTTAAGGGCTTTTGATCTGCACGTTTGCATGAAAATGCTCCAGGTTGCAGCTGCAAGTCTGCCCTGTGCACGCGCTAAGATGCTTTTTCGCGTGAATTTGCATGAAAAATGTGCACGTTTTGCCTGTTTTTTTTCGTCAAATGTGTGCAAAGCCGTGCACGGTCGTGCAAACGTGAGGCCGTGCAATGGCGATTTGTGGCGCCACTGCTGTTTGCAACTGTTCTGGAATATTCTCCCCCTTCTCCTGGTGCATTTTTTGCACAAAAAAGAAGTCCCCCGTGTCGTAGGGCAGATTTTCTGGGTCTGGGTGCAGATCTTCATTTATATCTGATGATTGTGTGTGTGTGTGTGTGTGTGTGTGTGTGTGTGTGTGTGTGTGTAAGTGTGTGTTGAGGGGGGCGGGGCACACTGTACCCCCCTCTGTGTGGGACTCAATAACAGGCCATGGCAGGCATGAAGAGAAACATTAGGGGTTGTTGTTTTTTTTTTGATTGGGGGATGGGGAGGGCGAGATTTTTACATCACTAGCTTCTATTTTTGGTGACTTCATTTCTTTTTCTGTATTTTTAAATACGTTTTCTAATCAACATCACTTATTTTATAGGCAAACTAGGCACCAGATTTTTTTTTTTTCCTCTACTCTTTGAAAAGTTAGTGTTTTTTGTATTGTGGGCTTTTGGGGTTGTGTTTTGGTTTTTTTTTTCTAACCAGCAATTCTTTTATTTTGTAAGCAAACGATACAGATTTTACTCTACTCTCTGAAAAGTTGCTGTTGTGTTTGTTTATCTAATCAGCGTGACTTTTATTTTGTAGGCGAACAATGACACTGAAGCCAGTGAGGTAAGCTGTTTTTTTATTATTGCATAACAATAACTGTCTGGCACAAATACTATTTCTGCACATTTCAATTCTGCGTTTTCTGTCTTCCAGCCAAAAAGGAGATCAGCGAGACTGGTGAATGTGAGTAGAAGGCCTGCATTACCTTATATAGCGATGTAAAAGGAGGAGTAAACAGTCTGTTGTGCAAATTTCATTTTCTAATTTGTTTTGTGACTTGATTTTTAGAAACCTGCGCCTCCCAAGGCAGAGCCCAAGCCAAAAGTGAAGGTGAGGGGTCTGAAAGTAGCTTTACAAAAATAGGGATTTGGAAATGTTTGTTTAATTTATTATTTATTTGCTTGCAAAATTAGGAAACACTATATATTTAGACATGGTGCATTGATCAATTATCATAACATTGTTTATTCATTTTATAATTTATATATTGTCCTGTCAAATCCGTATTAAAAGTATCTTATATATGGACTTGTAAATATATATAAATCAGTGTATGTATACATATGTGTGCGTGTGTACCAGTGTTTATAAATGCATGAAATGTCACAAAGTTTGTAATTAATGTTTTGTTATTGATGTGTTATATTTACTTCATTTTTTTTTTTTTTTTTTGCAGAAAGCACCCGCCAAACCTAAGAAAGCTAAGGAGCCTGAGAAGCCCAAGGAGGAGGAGAAGAAAGAGGATGTTCCTGCCGAAAACGGCGAGGCAAAACCCGAGGACGAGGTATTTGTCAAGTAAAAATGTAGTCATGAGATTGAACACGTTTAAATAATATTATACCAAATTTTTACTTGGGACTCTCTCCCAGGCACCGGCGTCAGAAGAGTCGGAGGAGAAGGACGAGGCAGAATAACAGTGCTCCGCTGCCACCTCTCACCTTTGCTCCCTGTACCTCTTTTCTTGTACAATTCAGGGGAATATTTTTATCTACTATTTTCTAAAGGCAGGTTTTTTAGTAGTTTGATTGTAGAGACACATTTTTTATGAAAGAAAAAAATGCATTTCGAGAGGGATTTCATCGCATCCCGCATTTTTACATCTCCAGAACAGTTATCGTCATTGAAAACGTTTTTGATTTGTTTTCCCCTTTACTTTTCCTTTTCTTTTTCCTTTTCTGTTGTAAGTGGGAGGGAGCGGGGCAGGCCGTAACGTCACACTCGTCGTGTTCACAGATGGATAGACAACACTTGCCCGTACGACTAACATTCCATTGGCTCAATGAGGGATTGATTTATTTTTATTATTTTTTTTTCAGTAACCTGTAACGTATGTGTGTGTGTTGGGGAGGGGGCTGTGAATTACTCATCGTTTTATTGTTTATAATGAGAAAGATTACCTGTAGAATGTTTGTAAGCTGTGCTCCATATGTTAACTCTTGTACCGATGCAGTTTTCTTTAACCATTCTGCTTAATAAACCTATTCTCTTAGTACTGGAGTTTTCCATGTTCAGGCCTGTGCATTGCGTGTATTGATTTTTTTTTGTTTGTTTGTTTGTTTTCCTTTTATTTTTTCTTTATTTTTCTTTATTTTTTCCTTTCTTGAATTTTTATTTTGTCTCTTCTGTGATAGCACCACAATAGATTTGTATAGCAGCTGTGGAAGAAAAAAAAAAAAAGGATTTTTGACTTTATATGCAGTGTGTAATGGTACATTGTCCGGATGTTAAAAATGGAATATCACTGTCCTTTGGCGAAGCTAGCGGTTCATTTTAATGACGAAACAACCTTCGAGACGCTAATTCTCGGTCCCTTTTCAGGGCGATCGAATGATCAAGTGTAAAATCTCTTGAACTGTACAGCACTCATACCAGCAGTAGCAATATTCTTGTGCAAGTACAAATGTACAGTTTCTTTTCGATCATTGTTTATAGATGTATCTGTGTATTGTTTGGTTAAAACGAGCCAATAAAAATTGGTTGTGACTCTGGTTTCCACCTTCTGATGTTTTCCCCCTTTGGCAGGGAAGTTGTAATTAGGTATTGGGGCCGGCCCATCTGTGACCTGCAATTTAGTTTGACCCAACAGATGGATTTGGTCTTTTGATTTACAACTTTTAAGTTGTTTTGTGCGCCATCTGTGCACTTGCTGACTTTAAACAGTCGCCATTTGGATATTTTAAGTAACGCTTTAAGGAAGGAAGACATTAAAAAACCCAGGCTTTTATTGTAAGGCTTATTTGTTAGTAACTGCCTGGAGCGGCACCCACAAATAGGCTCTAAAGTCACAGAAGTGAGGAATAGGGGGTATTGAAGGGGTTAAACCAGGTACATAAATAAGTATTTTGAAGTATTTCCCAAAATGACGCATCCCAATATAATAAAACAGTAGGGGTGAATACAGTTATACTAAACACAGTACCTGGTTTAACCCCTTCAATACGTAAAGTCCAGGCTCTTCAGAGGAGTGGGAATCTGAGCCCTGGGTATTGAAGGGGTTAAATCAGGTACAACATTGAATACGTTACAGTATTTGCCCCTCTGCGGTGTACCCTAATATAACACAGTAGGAGCAAATAATACTGGAATATTTTGAACCTTGTTTAACCTCTTTAATACCCAGAGCCCAGGCTCTTAAGTCCCAGAGGTGAGGAATAGGAGCCAGGGGTTAAATCTGGCACAAAATGTAATATTACAGTATTTGTTATTACATATTACAGTGCCCTAATGCTGTGTATCCTGATATAATAACAGTAGGGGCAGCTACTGTAATATTAAACTGAACCTGGTGTAACACAGAGCCCAGGCTAGTAAGTCAGAGAAGTGAGGAATGGGAGCCTGGGCCCTGGGTATTGAAGGGGTTAAACCAAAATGTAATATTATGTTACTGTATTTGCCCACACTGTGTCATTATATTAGGATTCTAGGCAGTAGTGGCAAATACTATGATATAGTACACAATTTTGCACCTGGTTTAACACCTTTAATATCCAGAGCCTAGGCTCCAAAGTCAGAGAAGTGAGGAATAGGATAAATATACAGTCGTTACAGTTATTTTACAGTATTTGCCCCTTTTGTGTTGTTCTGTTGGGATACACGGCAGCTGGAAGTGTCTTTTTGAATTTATTCACTCTTTCTTAAGGGTTATCTTAATGACTTTATCTCTGAGAATGTGGTGTGTGGCAGAACAGAGCAGTTTTGCGGGCCTTCCTGAGTCAGACGTGACTCTAGCAGTGGATTAAAGCTTGACACGATCCCCACCCCACCCCCGAAAATGTAAACTTTTTTTAAATCTAGTCCACTTTCCAAGATGAACGGCTTAGGTTACACCTCATGCTTACTCAAACTAACATGGTTCTGACGCTTACAGTCTCTATTATTGGACATTTTATTAGATATGAGTAATTAAGGTAAATTAAAGGAATTCTACCAATTTTGGCATAATTCAGACATTATATGTAAACAAATTAATTCAGAGTGAAACCTCTTCTGTGAAACGTGGTTTGTTGTAAGAGGTAAACGGGACCAGACATTCAAAGCATTTCTAAAAGCTCCCTAACAGAAAGATTATATTGCATTATATAGACAAAAGTATTGGAACACACCTGTTTTTCAGGGTCTGGGACCCTTACTTCCAGTGAAGGAGAACATCATGCTTCCAACTCTGTGGACTCAGTTTGGTGAAGAACCTTCTCTATTCCAGCAGGACTGTGTCCCAGACTGTCTCCATAAAGACCTGCTGGAGGAGTTCAGTGTGGAAGAACTTGACTGGCCACACAGAGTCCTGACCTCAACCCCATCCAGCACCTTTGGGATGAACTGGAACGGAGATTGTGATCCAGACCTTCTCCTCCAACATCAGTGTCTGAACTCAGAAATGCTACAGAATGAATGGAGACAAATTCCCATAGAAACTCCAGAATCTTGTGGAAAGTCTCCCAAGAAGACCGGAAGCTGTTAGAGCCGCAAAGGAGGACAACATTTATATGAAAGTCTAGGGATTTGAATACAATGTCATTGAAGTCTTTGGTGGTGTATTGGTCAGGTGTCCCAATACTTTTGTCCCTATAGTGTATTACATAAAATAGTTGTAAATATCTGTTGCCTGAGAGTTTTTACGATAATTCTGAGAAGGTTTTGCCCAGGAGCATATATTTAAAGTCCAGTTATGGTGGGGGTGGGGGGGGTGGGGGTACACAGAGCCCAGGCTAGTAAGTCAGAGAAGTGAGGAATGGGAGCCTGGGCCCTGGGCCCTAAAAACAACATCTGTTCAGACTACTTTATCATTAGCAGCATTACACATAAACACTAATGCGACTTCTTTATGTGCACTGGTGGGGTTGGGTGGTAAATTAAATGGCTATAACTGTGGTGTAAACATCATGACTACTGCTTCCACTCGGCCCCAATGTAAAGACGTTTTAGACCAAATCCATTCTCCATCTTTACACCCCAACCACTGAATTACGCAGAGCATCTACAAAGCTGTTGGATTTTAGTGTTTGGAGGTTTAAGAGCTTGGTCTTATTTAGTCACACTGTAAAATATTGGGTGGGCTGCCAAGGATAATGTTTAATTAAATCTAATGGGCCGAGACTTTTGTTGCGTTAGACGTGTCCTTTATTACACAGTGAAGACTCTCGTGCACAATTCGAGGTTCAGCAAAAGTTTAGTTTTTACAGGTGTTAGGTTTTAGTGCTTTGTTAACTACAATAATTTCCAGAAATCTGTTCCAAAAGCCTCAGCTTTGGTAACTGGGGGTTAGTGCCTTCATAACACTGTTAAGAACCCCCCAAACTGCTATTTTTGTCCCTTTGCGGGGGGGGGGTTCTGGGTCTTGATCGTTGGGGTACAGTACCCCCCCGTAATTTGAACCATGATTCTGAAGCACTTTTTCAAGGTTAGACAGAATATTGTTTGTATCTTGTTTAAACGAATGGAGGATCATAAGATAACATTGGGTAACATTTTTTGAAAAGACCGTCAGCCGAGACCCAGAGTTTAGTTTTTTATAAAAATGACGTTTCTAACTAAACTCTTGAAGCTCCATGAAAATAAACGTTCGCACCGAAATCAGCGCCGAGATTCTAGCAGAAACACGTTTTTGTTGCCTGGTGTAATTAAAGCATAAAAGACCTCCACCTGGTAATTTGAAGCAGAGGGCAGCCAGGAACACAGTGTGTGAGGACGGTATCTCACTCAAGGGAACCTCAGTGGTGCCACTAGCAGTCCTGGGATTCAAACCTATGGCTTTCTGGTCACAGGGCCAACTGTCTGACCGCTAGGCCACCAGCTGCCCCAAGCAGGCTTTCACCAAAATGCTATTTGTAATGGAGGGTGGGGGGGCCTGTAGCCCAGCAACACCCAGGTTATAGAAGTGTAAATACACTGGTCTCTCCCAGCACTGTGACCGCGTCCCCCTGCTGTCCTGCTTTTGGAAGAGACCCCCACTTCGACGATTAATTGTGTGTAAGTGTGTAAAGTGGCCATTAGTCACACATGAACACACCACAGCCCAGCACACAGTGTGAAATTCTTCCTATGTATTTACCCCATTCACCCAGTCAAGCGCCCGGGGAGCGGAGTGAGGGTACCCTGCTCAGTGGTGCCACTGGAAGTCCTGGGATTCAAAGTCAAAGTGAACTTTATAGTCATCTCAACTATAAACACCAGTAAAGATGTAATGGTGAAGCCCAGGTCCAGTGTACACACACACAAACACACACACACACACACACAAACACACACACACACACACACACACAGTGCAAAGGACATAAGATGTCATGCAACACACAGAACAGAGCAAATAAAGAAATATAAAGAAGAGTAAGGTTGGACCAGACCTGAGTGTGTGGACAACTGTGTACTATATGAATAAATTACATATTTATTTTTAATTTTGTATATATATATCTTATATATCTAAGATAAACCTTTATTAGTCCCCCAAGTGGGAAATTTGCTATATATATAAAGTAAAATGTGCAATGACTGAAAAAAGTGTATTGACTTTATTACAGTAGAGAATTATGCAGACAAATAACCTTCAAACCCACAACCTTCTGATTGCAGAGGTAGATCCCTAACCACCAGCCACCAGCCGGCCCAGGAGCAGGATTCAGCACCACCTCTGGAAGTCTAGTCTTCATCATTTTACTGATGTTTGAGTTAATCTCACTGTCTGCACGGTACAGTCTTAAGAACCTTGTCGCCAAACCAAACCCCTCACCTTGATTTTCTTTTCCTGAGATTTTGCCCCTGTTTACACCTGGTCACCTCATATGACTGACTAACATCTGGATTATATCTAAAACAGCTTATAAGCAACATCCAGTCATGTGTTAATCCCAGTTTTTCTGTACTGTTCAAAAGAAAAGAACATGGTGGTTTACGTTCTTATTCATCACTGCCCTGAACCACATGCATTAAAAAAAACTGTGCTGTAGCAAGACGGTGAAAAACGACAAAGATGAAGTTTAACCGAACCGGTGCTTTATTTGAGCTGTCTGGCTCATCCAGAGTTGGACACTCATGTCAGGAGATGAACTGAAATAGCAGTGATGCCTGCGACTGGTGGTTAGGGATCTACCCCTGCAATCAGAAGGCTGTGGGTTTGAAGCTTGTCTGTTTGCACAATTATCTACTACATTGCACATTTTGTTTATATGTATATATATTGTAGAGTTTTACTTATATATATATAAGGTTTGGGTAAACCCTACTCTTACTTATTTTTCTTTATTTGCTCTGTTCTGTATCTTACGTTTATTACACTGTGTAACCTGAGCTTCACCATTTCGTCTCTCTGTACACTTCTATATGTTTGAGATGATTATAAAGTTCACTTTGTGTTTGAATCCCAGGACAGCCAGTGGCACCACTGAGGGACCCTTGCGTACCCTAATACAACCCATCAAACTGTCCAGTGTTGTCCAGCACCTGCTATTCCCAACCCAAATTCCAGACTAAAATCTTGTTTTCCACTAGAATCTCTGTCCATGTGGGTCTTAGTTCAGGACCAGCATCACCAGGACATGCATGACTTGACGTCTCCATTCAGGTTGGTGAAGTCCAGTGTTTGCTGCTTTCTTGCACATTTTTAGCTAAAGATCTCATACTTTTGGGTGCAGAATTTGTATTTAAGACCAGGAAAACACCCCTGATCTACATGGAGAACCAAAAGCTCAAGCCAAAGCCCAGCACTCCATTACATCAGGAGATGAACACAGCTGAGAAACAACAGTTCATTCTCACTTTTTATCTTCTTCTATACATATTTTTTATAAAATGGTGTAAATATACAAGATAGTGCAATTGGTATGTGGATGGATTTTCGTGTCGTTTTAAAAATAGCCCATGTTTAGCTTGAGACTTTTATATTGCTTTAAAGCTAAATCAACCCTTTCTGAACCACACAGCCCTCAGGGTTGCCAGATTCACGTTTTATTTTTACTTTTGAATTTTGACAAAAATACTAAACGTGCAAGGACAAATGTAACGGGGTAAAAACTTTTTTTTTTGGGTGCTGTTAATATTATATTTTCTAATTCGTCTCCTGCTTAATTGCAGGCAAGTGCTGAGAGAGGAGATTAGAGCAGGTCGAGCTTGCTTTAATGTTAAGAAATCCTCAGTTTGCCTGAATCTTGTTTGCTTGCTTTAATGTTGGGAAATCCTCACTGTTTGCTTAACACCTAATAATGATTACCTTTCAGTGAATCATAATAATAATGCACCACCTTTCAGTGAAAATGTATCGGTATTTTGGCTTAACCGTGACAAACTCCTGCAGGTATGGGGGTAATGCAGCTGCAGATGTACTGCTGGACTAGTTTTATTTTTAATCATATGAGCTTTTTAAAGGTGTAAAATCACGTTCACACACATGACTTTCCTCAAGCTTGCCCAAAGCTCCCAGATATTCTTCGGACGAGTCACTGCTCTCTGCACAGACGGGTGAATCTAAACTCCCCTTATATTTGGCAACCCAGCAGACAGCTGGAGGAGTGATCAATTTTGTTAAACTCTTATGAGTGACCGAGCTTTGTGTTTCAGCTCCTTGTCCTCTCTTCCTTTGTCTGCAGGGCTTGTACGGAGTGGAGGACCTCTGCTCTCCAGCAGGATTTCGGGCGCAAAGTCGTCTGGGAAATGTAGTTTTTTTTTTGGTGTGGAGTGTTCGCCCCCTGGTGCATCTTGTGCAGAGTGGCAGATCTGGTAAAGTTCATGCACTTCTCAGCAGCTTTTGTTAAGGAGTAAGTACAGACAATGGTGTGCAAAAGTCTTAGATCCCTGTGCAAACTTTTTAAAGAAAATCTATCTGTGCAGTGAGAGAAGTTCTGTATGAAATACCCAAGAATGAATGCAAACAAACGAAAACATTAAGTAATATCAGCATCAGCAGGTATTTTAGGTATTTGATGAAAGCTGCCTTGTAGTACTGGGCTTCCATGAGGAGGTCTGGGAATGATAAAACAAACAGAAACACATAAAATCACTATTGATTAATACTGTATTATTATTGTGTATTAATATTATTTGAACACATTCTAATAGCAGCTTTTAAACGCATATTCTGGGTCGCTAAATGGATATCAAAGATAACTTTCTTCATATAACGTCAGGTTTCTTAGACTTTTGTGTGCTACTATACAGAGAAGTGCAAAAAAATATTGTATAAAATACAATTTTTATATTTTATTGCTATATTGTTTAGTTTTTACTCTATTAGGAATGACTGCCCACTTCGCTTCTGTAACAATATAATAATAAAGGGTCAACTTATCTTAAATGTCCAAAAGAAAATTACTATTACAATTACAGCATTTGGTGGCTTCTGTCATTCAGAGCAACGTACATCAGTGCTCAGGTGGTCCACATTGGCCCACAGAGAGGAGGTGAGACTCTTGGCAGAGTGGTGTCAGGAGAACAATCTCTCTCTCAACACCAGCAAAACTAAAGAGATGGTACTGGATTTTAGGAGGCACGGTGCGGCTCAACCCACCATCCACATCGAAGGAGATGCTGTGGAAAGGGTCAGCAGCTTTAAGCTCCTTGGGGTCACAATCAGTGCTGACCTCAAGTCCTCAGAACACGCAGCAGCTGTCACCAAAACATCCCACCAAAGACTTCACTTCCTCAGACGCCTGAAGAAGTCTGGAGTGTCCACCTCTGTCCTCACCAGCTTCTACAGGTGTGCTGTGGAGTCCTTCCTCACAGGGAGTGTTGCTGCACTGTTCAGGACGTGGAGGCTATGCAGAGGGTGGTGAAGACGGCCCAGAGGATCATAGGCACTCCATTCCCTGCAATAATGGACATTTACAGCATGCACTGTCTCAGAAAAACTAAGCACATCATGAAGGACCCCAGCCACCCTGCACTGCCACTTTTCACTTTCCTGCCATCCGGCAGGAGACTCAGGACAATTCACCCTCGCACAAACTGATTCAGGAACTATTTCTATCCCAGTGCCATCTGACTATTCAACACACAGTAACTGTGGTCCTCTCTCTCTGTGCAATACATCTGTACCTCACCCAGTGGGAATATTGTAGCACACAACATTTTACACTGCACTGACACTTTACACTGTACTCACACTTTACACTGTACTCACACTTTACACTGTACTCACACTTCACATTACGCAACTTAGCCTGTGATTAGTTATTGTTGCTGCACTGCTTTGTCCCTTATGTCTTTTATGTATTTATGTTCTATCTGTTAAGAGGGCATTCAGGTAAGCATTTCTATGTGCTCTGTACACTGTACCATGTACACAATAAACCTCAACTTCAACTACTTCACTCTGATTACATCACTCTGTTTAATTCACTCTGTTTACTTCACTCTGTTTACTTCACTCTGTTTACATTACTCTGATTACATACTCTGTTTAATTCACTCTGTTTACTTCACTCTGTTTAATTCACTCTGTTTACATCACTCTGTTTAATTCACTCTGTTTACATCACTTT
>JBBJLR010000037.1:14841343-14852977 GCA_037577145.1 Brachypetersius gabonensis
TCTTTTTAATTCACTCTGTTTACATCACACTGTTTACATCACACTTTTTACATCACTCTGTTTACTTCACTCTGTTTTCATCATTCTTTTTACTTCACTCTGTTTACTTCACTCTGTTTACATCATTCTTTTTAATTCACTCTGTTTACTTCACTCTGTTCACATTGCTGTGCTAACATGGCACGATGCAAATCCCGCTTGCAAATAAAGAATCTTGAATCTTAATAGAAATACATGGTTTTAAAGTATGTGAATGACTGAATATCCCATACAGTTAGAGTCTGAACCTTTTACCTCTCCCTCAGCCTGAGAACTCACCGACTGGAAATCCCCCAACAGCCCCTTCGTTGGATGCCTAAGCATCTTCCTATGCACTCGTCCCTGAAAGCAAAGCTGTTGCACATCAAATCTGTCAAAATGACCCTAAAATAAGTTTATGCACTCAGAGCAGGCGAAACCTGACAGCTCCTCACAAAGGCCCTAGAACAGCCGTATCTGATTATTAAATATTATTGGCCAGGTTTGGTCAGATATGACTGAATATTAATTAGAAATGACTGATCTTTAATGATTGGTAGAAACAGGGAGAGGTGGAGACATGAAAGTAAGGTGACTGGAATATCTTGGTGGAAGATCGGTTTGTGGGTTGAATTAAAAAAAGTGAAGAGAAGAGTTTTATTCCTCATATGCAGAAAGAATATGCAAGCAATAAGTGTGAGGACTAGTTAGTCCCCTATGTTCTGCTTGAAGAGATGAGTCTTCAGACAATGCTTGAAGACAGCAGGTCTTGACTGAAAAGAGTCTTGACGAATCTCTTCCATAGGCTATATGTTTGTGGTTATGCATCAAAGACAGTTTAACATGGTCATTTTTAGCCTCTCACAGTTCTAAAATGAAACAGGCTGTTTGTTTCAAAATGAGTTTTGTGGCTTAATTTATGGAATTAAGGACAGTAAGGACTGGGGAGAGAATTTGAAACTCTTGAAAAAAGGAATGAAATTTAGTTTTTTCATGATATGGGCTCTTGAATATGACTGGTGACATGAAATAACAAGATAAAAAACTGTCAGGTGGACAGTTTGACTTTAAAATGGTGCCATAACCTTCTAAACATTGGCCTTACAACTGGATGATGAATTAATTCCAGGTGATGCCACAGCCATTCATGGCTGGGAGTCTCACCGGTTAGGTAGAATGGTCCTCCCTCCTCCCCATCACTCAGCATGATGAAATCTAGCACAGGTGTCTGTTAGCTGAGGTTAGAGAATTGGCACTTAGTGTTCTCCTCCAAGCGTGTTGAGGCATCCACTGATGTTCAGCAGTGGTAGTTTTTCCACTTAGGTTGGAGGAACCACGCGTTGGCCTTCACCCTCCTGGTGTTAGAGGTACTGTGTAAAGGGGAATTCCTAGCTGGTGGACGGAACTGGAGATGGAAAAAGTCTTTTCCGAATTACAGCAAGAAAACTGCTGTCCAGATGAACCTGCAGACTGGACACTGTGCTTCACCAAATCAAACACCATTCTTTGTAAGAGGATGGACGAACTGCTTCTGTTCGATTTTGAAATCACTGTGATGCATCTTGATGAAGCAAAGATATGTTCCTTAGAAGACTGTGCATCATATAAATTCTGCAGTGCAAAAGATACAAAAAGTGTCATTGTTTAATGAGATTTAGTGCTTGGAATGTTTTACAAAGTGAAAACATGATATTTTTTCACATAAAACATCTGACTTATGATTTGTGTTTGTATGAAAGTTTATATGATCAGTTTTTTCTTCACACTGTGGTTCATATAAAGGTTTTTTTGTGATTTTAAAGAAGAAAGGCAGTCAACCTGAATGTGAAGCTGCTGGATCTGAGCCATGAATTCCTGCATGGATCTCACCGTCCGAATACAATAGAGGCGAGTCCTCCCTGAACATATTCACCGGACGGGGGCTGAATTCAGGTCAGCGAGCTGCATGCTGATTCTCCAGATGAGCTGGTGCAACAGTTTGACACTTCAGTGCGTCATGAAATCTCAATTTAGTTCAATCCGATTCATGTTTCTGTTATTTTGGCACATGATTGGAGGAATTGATCTTTTTTATTTGGTCTGGGTGTAAAGAAATATTAATAATAATACTAAAATTAAACTTTCAGTTCTGTTCATCACAATGCATTTTGATTAATCGCACTTAAACACAAAATGAAATAATTCAAAAGTAGTGTATTGTACACATTTTTAAAAGTGCAATAACATTTGGTTTGCAAACACTAAACTAATAAAGAGCTTTTTAACAGCAGTGTTGACTGTTCACACTGTTAGCTGTGCTGTGGTGTGTTCATGCGTGACTATAAGGGGCCACTTGTTCTCTTGATGAATAACGCTCTGGTTGTTTGTTTTTTTTTACTTATTGAAGATTTGAGAGTTACATGTATATATGCAAATGAGCCACCATCTAAATGTTAATATTAGAATTAATGGGCCCATAGGCTTCAATTGTACACACAGCTCTGCGTCTCTGTGAAACCAGTCCAGTGTGTATCCTCTCAGTGAGACCGGATGGATGGTAAAACACTACTAGAAGTTCCTCAAAGGTCATTATAGCCATTTCTCTTTTTCTGATGTTTTGTAATTTCCTTTAAAATGATGCTTTAAAGAACAATATTTTAGTTTGGAAATCAGGAGAAATACTGTCAGCAGTTCTTCAGTTTAACACTTGCACCTATAAAAGATAAAACCCGAGAAACTGAACAGTAATGTATATAAAATTTTAGATCTGACTTGTTTCCTAAAGAATGACAATTTAATTCAATTCATTAGAAGTATGTACCTTTTATTCAACCTGCTGAAGCGAATGCGAAAAAAATGAGGATCCCTTATAAAAGGTGACTGATACTATTAAATTAACCTGTTTTTATTTCTGTATAATTTAATCAGTAAGAGGGTTAATAAAGAGTGTTTTGCAGTGAAATTAACTCTGATAGTCAGAACCACTAGGGATTCTACAAGGGAATCATTTTTATTTGTAATGTTGATGGAAGCAAAGCGTTAAATCTTTAAAAAAAAAAAGCTTTTCTTTGGGTATATTGCCCTCTAACACGCGGCGTGTACTAAGTATTTATATCCAGTATTTGTGTATCAATGTGTCGAGTTTTTAGTGGATTTAACAATTTTATATTTTTCTTATTTGTAAGTTTTCTGATTACATTCTTGTAGAAACAGGCAACTTCATTTTTGACCATCAAAGGGTGCACAAGCAGCCTCTAAGCAGTAACTGTTTTGATTTACATTAATGATATGCTCATTATTATAGCTTTGCAGTTCACTTTAGCTAAACTCAAATTCTCAGGTTCTCAGGGACTGTCTGAACGCATCTTTACTGTTTATTGCTGTAG
This sequence comes from Brachypetersius gabonensis, assembly GCA_037577145.1. Taxonomy (NCBI): domain Eukaryota; kingdom Metazoa; phylum Chordata; class Actinopteri; order Characiformes; family Alestidae; genus Brachypetersius; species Brachypetersius gabonensis. The sequence continues at coordinate 14,844,727 of JBBJLR010000037.1, forward strand.
GGAGATGCTGCCACTCGGAGGTGGAAAGGAACCCATGCTTGCAGCCAAAGGTAGTTTTATTCACCGCTGCTCAGAGGCTTGGAATCACTTATATGAAGTTTTGCTGTTTGAGATACAATAACTTATATAATGCATTTTGAGTGGTTCCATAAATGGGGTGCCATTTATACTTTAAACCTCTGAAATGTATTTTCTAAGACAGTCTGCATGCACCTAGTCAAAGTGTGTAAAACCACCTAACAGGGGGGAACTTGCAGTGACCTCATTAAAGAAAACTAATAAAACTTATATGAATTTGGTCAATTTAGAATATTTTAGATCAACAATCAACCAGAACATTAAAATGACCTGCCTAATATCAAGGGTCCCCTTTCATATTGCTAGCACTTTTTAAACCTGTGAATGGTAGCATGTGATTTCAATTGCGTGCAGTAAATAGTCATTTTCGAGTTGGTATGAAGCTAACTTTCAATTAAATTGAAAAAAAATTAACATTTGAGCGCTACAGAAGACCCCCATTACTCTACTTACTCAACTGGATTTAATTCCTGTAATGTAAGATTAATGCTTCATGAAAATGGCCTGTTTGTGTGATGGATATTTTAATTTGTAAAATATTTTACGTTTGTCCTGCAGTGTGTATCATACACTGTTTTCCTCTTCAACAATGTGGCTTTTCCACTCAACACCTACAGTGGAAGTCAGATGTGCGTTTTGTAGCTAATTTAGGAAAGCTTCACCAAGTCATGAAAAACTCCCATTCTGCCCTAAAGAACACCAGCAAACCCAAACCACCCGAACCCCTGAAACAGAAATAATCCAAACACCAAACAAACTGTTTTTTGTTGTTTATTTAACTATACAAAAGCCATAACATGCCTGAGAGGAACCTGGAACAAAACAGAAGCAGAGAGCATAAAAAAAAAAAGGTATATACTGAAAACATCTGATAATGTGACGATGTCTAAAATAATCACCATTATGCCTCCTTCTCTGGTGCGGCCTCGTCAGTGCCCTTGGTGTTACGTGTGTAGATCACCTGAGCCCTATGCTTTGACACTAGCTTGATCATACCTGTTAGAAAGATTAGGTCAAACCATATTATGGAACCCAAAATGATACATTTGGAACAGTATTAAAACCAGTTTTGCATATTGATTAAAATCCAAGCAGATGGGACAGTTTCTGCTTCAGGTCTTAAAACAGGGGTGTCTGGTTTATAACAAACTTTAAAATACTCTAATTTGGCTTTAATCAACTTATGTTCCTTCTTCAAGTTCAGGATTCATTTCACTGTCATACTTGTATAACTACGCATGAGAAAGAATCTTACACACTAAGGCCTCGTCCACACGGACGTTCGAAATGAACGCGCTCTGATCGCTATGTGGCGGTTGGTAGCGACTCTTGAACGATGTCAGCAAGGTGTTCGACTGGCGTCTGACGCCGTTTAACGGCAGCCTGACGCCCAATCTGTAGTTTCGTGTATTATTTTGACGTGTGGACGCTTTGATTTGCTTCAATGAGCAGAAAAATGGGCGCCGTTCAATAGGCGCTCACCTGGCGTCACGAACGCCAGAAAAACGCCTGGTTCAGACGTCCGTGTGAACGAGGCCCAAGGGTCTGAATGGCTGCAGGTTTCATTCAAACAAGCAGTAACACCTAATCAAGTGCTTAAAGACAGACCAGGTGAAGTCAGGTAAGCTCCTGGTTGGCTGGAATGAGAACCTGCAGCCACTTTACCGTCTAACAACAAATTACTACACATCTTTGCCCTTTCGAAACGAATGGCATGTTTGGTTTGCTACTAAATTTGGAGTCTAGTTATGAGTCTGACCACAAGATGATACTGGGTGACTGACTTACAATACTTGTTTGCTTCATTAGCTTTGTAGGTTCAACCCAAAACTACTGCGAACATCAGACTATAAAATACCCACAACTGTTAAATTTGTGAACTGACCATCTTCTGCTGTTTTACTGCATTTATGTTTTTGCATCAACATCAAGACACTTCCATAAACCATCCTGTACTACTGATCCGCTGGTACAGCACTAAATCTTACACAATGCCAGTTTTACACCATTACTTGCTACAGTAATATTCTATTGTTTATTTTTATTGCCTTACTCTCTTGTTGCACTGAGCATGCTAATGACAAAAGAATTTTCTATGGGATGGATGAAGTTCATTTGCAGGGAGGGAGGGAGGAGTAACGTTGTGTCCTTTATAACACCTAGGAAACAACTGTGGACTGTTTTGAGACGTACATGTGAATTCCAGTCCTTACCTTTGCCCAGCAGTTCAAGAAGTGCAGCCCTGGCAAGAGAGCCTCTGATCTTCAGCCTCTCAGACACGACGGCAGGTGTGATGAGCTTGTAGTTAGGGACTTCCTTGTACAGCTTGTCATATGTGGCCTTGTCGAAGAGGACCAGGTTGTTGAGCTTGTCCCTCACTTTTCCTTTGGACCACTTCTACTCCAAACAGGAAAAAAAAATTGAGGTTAACTGACAGAACTTAATGAAGAGAACACGGATATGGATTATTACATGGATCATGTAATAATGTACAGGGTTGTACATGTAGTGACCAGAATGCACACCACATTTGCCCTTCTCACTAAAATACTACTTTATACACTTAGAGCATCATAAAGACCAGCAATGGATGGCCATTGTCCAGCAGTTTTTTTGTGATTTTCATGCTCAATTCCAGGTTTAGTTAGAATGGATGCAATCAAACTGCAAGACACCAGCGCCCTAGGACCATGACGTGCATTACAAAAGGTACAAAAATATTGACTTAAGCTACCTTAAAACTTAGAATTAATACCAAAATGTTTTACCTTCTTTTTTGCCTTGCCTCCAGATTTGTTGACGGGATCCTTGTCCTTTTTGGACTTGCCCGAATCCTTCTTCTGCTTGCTATCCTTGGGCGGCTGCATAGGCACAATCACAAATATATGAAATAAGTAGAGAACATTACAGTTCACGACGCTTCTACGTTTATACGAAGTCTTAAACGGGTCAAAACAGGCAACCATGGCATTTACTGCCTCTTTACGGCTTGCTATACTATACGGTTTAGGGAATGGGCTATAATTTGTACTTGAAAGTGCGCTTTATAACTTCACAACCCAAATGTTAATGTATAAACATCTTCACAAGCATCGTAGCTTATTTCGATCTTCATATTCAAACCAAGTCGCAGAAATAAGTGTTAAATCTTGTGTATTTATATGATTTTTCCATCTCCAGTACTAAAACGACTCCTGAAAAGCAGAAAACAGGAATCAACACAAGTTCCTCATCACGTATGTATACCCGTTTTGTTTGTTTCAACTGTAAAATGTGACTTAAAAATAAGAAAATTAGTGGAGGACAGATCGAGCTGCTTCCAGGCCTCTGACACGCCGTTTAGCTTCTAGGCTAACTGCACGCTAAACAACGAAAATCGTCAAAGTAACAGCAAAAATACTGGATTTGTGTGGTGATTTAAGGTTTAAATGGGTAGTCTGAACCGTTAGGAATCGAGTCTGGTAAGGTAGGCGCCATATTTAGGTGGTGAAAAGTGTTTTTTGTGAGTAAAAGGGAGCTCCTGTACGCACCATGCTGGAGCTGGAGGAGAGAGAGGAAAGAGAGAGAGAGACCACCCGCTTTGGCCTCGCGCTTCTTCTGCACCGAGCCCGCGCGCCTCCCACTTCCCTCGCGCCACACTGCACCCTATAGACCAGACTGGTATGGCGATACTGTATACAGTATGTACTATATGGACAAAAGTATTGGGACGTCTGACCGTTTCACAAACAGGGACCTTAATGGCATTGCATTCAAATCCAGAGTTTAATATGGAGTTGGTTCCCCTTTGCAGCTACACTCTCCTTGGAAGACCCTCCACTAGATTTTGGAGTTTCTGTGGGAACTTGAGTCTGTAGAGCGTTTATGAGACCCTGATGTTGGACGAGAAGGCCTTTCTCACAATCTCCATTCCAGTTCATGCCAAAGGTGCTGTATGTTGCTGAAGCATTAAGACTGTCCTCCACTGGTAGTGACATATAATAGACACGACTGACAAATCTGGCACATTGTTCATAAGTGATAACAGTAAATTCTGCTCGAATTCAATATTTAATACTCTTCGGGCAGTATTTGAGTAGCTTCACATTACACAGTAAATGCAGGGCCCACTTAAGACCAGCAGAGGGCAAAACAAGAAAAGAATTATGACGACCTACATACACTAAATGAACAAAAGTATTGGGACACAACTCTTGATTATTGAATTCAGGCAGGTGGCTCCCAGTATAGGCCAATCTTAATGCCTCAGCAGACCAAGCCATCATGATGCTTCCAAACTTTGTGGGCTGAGTTTGAGGAAGAACCTTTTCTATTCCAGCATGACGGTGTCCCAGTGCACAAAGCGAGCTCCATAAAGACATACTGGAGGAGTTCACCGGTCCACACAGAGCCTTGACCTCAACCCCATCCAGCACCTTTGGGATGAAGTCTATGTATTTGAATGAAATGCAATTGAAGTCCATGTTGGTGTAATGGTCAGGTGTCCCAATACTTTTGTGCATATAGTGTATATGGTCAGTTTCCCAGACTCCAGTTAAGCTAAGCACAAGAAGAAACAGGCATGCAGTTTAGCACTAGGCTTAACTCTTGTATAAGAAAAAGCAGCATAGTCTGATAACACTCATAACTCTTTCTAGTGTAAAACGTACTATTTATCATTACTCTTAATGTTTATTTTCCAAACTGTGCTTTTAGCTTACAACTGGAGCTAAAAGGCTAATATTGCTAGAAGTCAATAGCCACCCTATTTTTCTGTCTTCTCACTTAAACCGCATCCACCTCTCCACTGAAGTGAAACAGACCTGCAGATGTGGTTTAGGACGCAGCATGAAATGTCTCGGGTCAGTGGAAGGTGAAGTATATTTGATTTTTGAGAGTTAGAGGTTCCAAGTGTACATAATCACAAGAAAGGCTGAGACTTAACGGCAGTTTAATCTCCGATCTTTAACTTTAATAGGAAATAAAAACAGCAGTTTTACAAATACAACACTTGTGTAACACTTGACAAATGATAAAATCCCTTATTTGCCGTTTTGACAGTCAAAATGACCTTAAGTCATGGATGCTAAATCCAGTTTAGCTGAATGATGGAGAGATTAATCATCATCCAGGTTCGAAACACAAACTCGTATTCAAGTTATGCTGTGAATGGAGAAACAAAAATAAAACATTTCCAAGACATTCCATGATTCAAGTCAGTTTGTTTCAGGTGTAAATGAGTAGACCTGCACAATAAAAGCTGTATGCTGTGCTCAATAAAATTAACACTTAGTGAACATTTTCAGGGTGTGCAGTTGTTTGCATAGGATGAAGGAATGTGCAAATAAGGTCAAGTGTAGCAAATGTCCTCTCATAGTGAACTACATGAGCATGGCATTTAGCCTACCGGCCTACACAGAAGGCAGTTAATGCAGTTTCTCTGATGGAACACACTGTGTTCATGATCGTCGTGATGATGGTAAAGGGTCAAATTCCAAAAGTACATTCACCAACAAGATGGAAAATGTTCATTACCAGTAATATTTCTGCTGAATGTACCATATATATGTAAAGTACTGTGCCAAAGTTTTGGGCCACCCAAACAGTCCCAAACACACTGCCAAAAAAAAGCATGATGGAACACTATCAGGCATGGATTGGACTCCTCAAAGCCTGCATCTCAACATGGTTGGAATGTCCTTCAAGAAGTCTGGAGAACTATTCCTGAAGACACTTCAAGAAATTACAAGAGAGCTTATCTAACAGAGTTCAGGCTGTGAAGGCCGGTCACAACAGTTCCCAGACTAAACACTGACTTTGAAACTGTTAAGAATGATACAAACTCTCTTCTATACAGTATTTGCACGTACGATCGCAATTAATCAATGTACATTTTCCTCACAAACTACAAAGAAATGAGGGGGCTCAAGACTTTTGCACAGTACTTCATATATATGTCCTTACCCTTACAGGCTGAAATATGCAAATGAGCTCTCTAACCAATCATAATATGCTGTGAGCATCCTGACCAATCACAGTAAAGGTATTAATATAATCTAATAAGAGTGATTTCTTTTGGTCAAAATAGTGCAGGCTGATTTCTAATCTATGACACATTCTTACTTATATAATACAAGAAGTGTTGTGATTGTAAAATCTACATATTATCTACTGATATAATCGCAATATCAGCATTTTGTACTGACTGTGCAGGCCTCATCCTCACTGGTCCTTTAAATACTGAATTACTAATCTTGACTGAACATTTCAGTGTGTTATTTATTATTATTCTTAATGTGCCAGATTTTTGGTACCAATAAGAATACCCTTATAAAGGGATTATAAAGGTTTAATGTTATTTATTATCATAAATTATTAATATTAATGTTATTAATTTGATTACTTAGCTCACAAACACCTTGAAATCTTTAAAGAGTAAGATCAGTAACCAGCAAATCTGAGCTTTAACAGGATAGATGTGGGCTCATTATTATTGTCCACAGTGATACTATTGATTAGTAGGTGTTGACCCAATTAATAACCATATTTGAGGTACCACAATAATGAACATCCTTTATAAAGGTCGGTGTATTGGTTAAATTGATAAATATTATATATTTGTTTATCATACGAATGTTGTTAATGTTTGATCAGAGAAAAGTGAAAAGGGCCTCCTGAAAGTGGCTGCAGTGTTTCCATCATAGTGTCCATGAAGACGTGTTTATATTACCGGTGACGCAGAAAGAAGGTAAAGTGACCCGATTTTGTCATTCAGCGTTAAAAGCCACTGATGCGTCACATTGGCGTCCGTGAGCTCCTCCGGTGCGGAGATCAGTCTGTCTTTTTGTGCTCTCGGCCCATTTTGGTCTTCATGTTCCGCAGCAGGAAGAAGAGCACGGTGGTCAGGGCGCAGGTCACCTCGGCCACCCAGAAGGCCGTGTCCCAGCTGTAGCGTTTGGCGACGGCACTGAACGGCAGGCCGGCCAGGAAAGCACCGACTGCATCACAAACATCACAACAGTTCAGCATCTGAGGTACCGACTCCTTCACAACAGCCGTTACATTTTAACTTCAGGTTCAAGGGTTTATGGTGAAAAGTCCCATTTGCACTCTTGTCCCCCCGTTTGTTTCTTTAGTTTATTGCTGGAGCTACAAAATAAAGTAAAGTACAGCAAATTTAACTGGCCCCTTTTAGTCATGCGTGGACACACCACAGCACACACTGTGAATTTTTTCTGTGTATTTAACCCATTCGCCACCTGAAGCAGGGGGCTGCCACCAGCGAGGGGCGCCAGTGAGCAGTGTGTGGGGATGTGGGGTCACTAGTAGTTCTAGGATTCAAACCCACAACCTTGTGATCACATGGGCAGCTCCCTAACCATCAGGACACCACCTGCCCCAAGACTACTAAATTACTGTCATGATAAAACAAAAAAACAACTGAGTTGTGTGAAGCTAGAGGAAAAAGTAAGAAAAACGATAAGAAAAACGATAAAAGAATAATAATAAATTACAATACAAAAAAACAATCAAGTGTAATTCTAAAGCAAAAACACAATCTAAGAAAATCTTAAAGAAAAATTAAGAAAAAATAATAAAACAATTAAAAAAACAATTAGCATTATACTAATTGCATGCCACCTGAAATTGTACTGATGTGTTATTTTGACATGATGTAAACCCCACACTACTAAGGTAGAGTCTTAGTCCACTGTCCGCTGACCCTAAAGCTCCAGTTCTAAACTAAAGAAGCAGAACATTAAAATGATCACATTTAAAAATCCTTGAAAATGGTTTTCCCCCACATTTTCTTCCGACTTACCGTTTGCCATGAGGGCTACGATGGCATGGGACGTCCCGCAGTAATTAGAGGGGGCGCTCTCGTTAGCAATGACCCCAAAAAGTGCGATCGGGCCGTATGACGAGAACCCAAAAGCAGCACCCAGAGTTAGAATCCAGATCTAGGGAGAAAGAAATACGTGATTCATTATCACTGAGGAGAGACTGAGTGTGTTATGAGGAGGATGTTGGGAGGAGGATGTTGAGGAGAGACTGAGTGTGTTGGGAGGAGGATACTGAGGAGAGACTGAGTGTGTTGGGAGGAGGATGTTGGGAGGAGGATGTTGAGGAGAGACTGAGTGTGTTGGGAGGAGGATACTGAGGAGAGACTGAGTGTGTTGGGAGGAGGATGTTG
>JBBJLR010000037.1:14886157-14898610 GCA_037577145.1 Brachypetersius gabonensis
GTTGGTTTTTTTTTTTGTGTGTGTGTGTGTGTGTGTGTGTGTGTGTGTGTGTGTGTGTGTGTGTGTGTGTGTGTGTGGGTGTGTGTGAACAATTTTTCCCCCCTTACGTTTTCTTCCAATTTTGTTTTCCCCCAATACACCAGCTTATCCCCAGTGCTGTGCCTCTCGCCCTTATCATACGGCAAGCAGTACAACCGTCCTAGAAGGCGAATACTCTGATGCATAATCCCGCCACCTCATCTTTTCATAATGGTCACCCAGCAGTGTAGCAAAACAGGTTGGGAGAAAAATGATGGATTCCATTGTGTTTCTCAACCATGAGCCTTTTATTGGCCTTCGAACGGCTGGATGCTAAAACAAAAGCTTTCTACATGAAAAGAAGAACACGAACCGTAAACCTGACGAATCTCCACTACCTTTTACAAAAGTTGTTATTTATTTGCTGACTGTATTTGCTCAGTCTCTTGTTTGTGTAACAGTTTGTCTTTGCTCTATTCCACTGGACTTTTGTTTAGTTTGATCCTTTACTCCACCCTGATGCTGCTGCCTATTAAGTCAAATAATTCCCGACACTATGGTTTATCAACACCTGACCTGGAGTCAAACGAGGTCTGAGACCCTACAAGACACAGCATTCCGATGTTTGTTCAGAATATTCATATTCATCAGAATGTTCATGATTATCAAATACATTTAAATCATGCACTGAAATGCATTCTTTTTGATCGATTTTGTCCCACTCAGAAAACAAATTAAAGGTAAGAATCTTGGCCAGGGGCCCTTGCTGGTGCAGCGTAGAGTGGATGGTGCTAAGTACTGCAACTGTTTTGTAATTTCAAATGGTGGCATAGTGGGTCAAACCTACCTTCAGCATACCACCACTGGGTTTCTGAGCCAGACCCTTAACCCCAAGTCACTAAGTTTAATCTATAAATCGGAACATGAAAGGCTGGTGGGTTTTAGTTATTCAAGCACTTGCCCCATTTGCCATGTTGCCCTTTTTAGCAAGACTATTGCCTAATCCCCCAAGCAAAAAAACCTTTGTCTAGAACTTCCCGACCCAACCCAAAAACCACCCCCTCCCAAACCGGATGACATCTACCTGGCAACAAGTTGTATTTTTCCACTCAGAACAGCCTGCGATTTGGTAATACAATTAATGGCCACTTGATCAGAAACCCTTGAAGCCCCACCTTGCCGGTACACAGAGACTGTATCCCATCTGTTCATGCACAGTTTGTGTTAGCCATCCACCAGTCCATCATCAAACGATCAGTTTCTGACCAGAGAGCTGCTCTGACTGGACAGAAGCATATTTTTGGGTGGTGGGCCACTCTCAACCTAGCAGCGATGTTGACATAAAAAAAAAAAACACAGCCTCATACCAGCACCCTGTCATTTCTGTGGTGCTGCAGAGATGGCCCACCACACATGTAATGTCTGGACAACAATGGTCCTAAGGCCAGAAACCGAGCAGTAGATGGGGAGCCGATGAATTGTCCAGCAACAGATGGCCTGCAGTCTGTAACCGTACGCTTGTATAGTGCATCAGTGAGGTAGATGTACCAGCTAGGGAAACTGTGAGGCATAGTAATAAAGTGGACTCTCTTCGCTCTGACTTTCTGACTCAGAATCATACAGCACAAAGGACTTGTAAGTAATGGTGAACCCCTCCGTTTCTCCGCAGCCTTAAAAGCCTCATAATGTCTTAGGGGAGCTTTCATGAAGATTATCCATTGCTGCCTGTGAGGGAGATTTCGTCCTGGGGTAGCAGTCCTGGGAGCTGGATGGCTGAGAATATGAACCCGAACGACTGCTGTTTGTGGCAGTCTGGGGGAAAACACCTCCCGATAAAACGCTTTAAAAGTGCCAGCACGGTTGAAAAATAACGCCGTGAAGGGCAGGGGAAGGAAATTCTGCAGATATTTGCGCCAGTTGATAAAAAAAAAAAAAACATCAGAAGCTTGACTTGAAGTCTCTCAGCTTGTCCTCTTTAGAGTGTTTTGATTTATTCATGTATGTTTTGCACGAGGCCTGGGGGCTGAAGGGGGGAAAGCAGGCCACTGTCGGCCCCCGTTTCTCTCAAGGATTCCTCACTGAAACTCTGGCCACCAGCTATTGTCAGGAGCGTGACAGTCCACCATGCTTTCTCTCTGAGGCGCCGCCCGATCTCTCAGGGCCGGCAGGCGCACGTCATGCGTGGATCAAAGACCAACTGATGTCAGCGTGGCTTTCTGGAACCCGCTGTATGGTGCGTGACGGCTCAGCAGGGAGGAAAGCGATATGGGGACAAACGATGGCTAGGGAGAAGAGCAACAGATCCCAGCATACATGGACCAAACCTCTTCCCTCTGCACCCACCCTCATTTGCCTCAGGCAGAGAGAAGATCAAGCCCACCTGTCTTCCAAGAAAGCTGGCTAATATGGCAAAAAGTCCCAGCAAAGTATATTTTTCCTCGTAATTCGTTATTGCCAAATATCTCTAATTACAGTTCGTGTACTAATGAACAATTTAAACTCTCACGTAACGTCTAATTTAAGAAAACATCCAATAATGACCAATTTTCTTCCAGCTTTTCTAACATTATTGTTAATGAAATGTGACTTAAATAAAAAAATGTACCTGTCAACTTCAAATCATAAAAACAAGTGGAAAACTGTAATGTTCACTCCAATAAAAATAATAACCATAAAAAATACCATATAGTATAATAAAAAAACAGTAGTTTTTGTGTTTTCAATGTATGGTGGATGGAGCAGCACAAAACTCATCAGTGTCTGATTTGGTTTAACTAAAACTATTAATGTTTTCTTGAAACAAACTGAAAAGTTTGACTCATACATTTTCCTCAAAGGCCGAAAATACCTCACTAGCTAATTCTGCTCACTCTTCCGCTGGTTTGTGCTGTTGTGAGTGAATGGATAGACTTCTTCCTTTGTGTCCAGTGAGTAAAGGGTACATCTAGAGTTAAAAAGAAGCAATTGTAATACTACACAAGCTCCATAAATAAACAGGGGGTTTATTTAAAATACAGCACGTTCACATAATCAATGAAATAATGTTTGATTGTCAGTATTTTACCTCCCAGGTGTAAAGTAATGTCCTTTATGCAGTCTGCATGGCGAATACGTGCAGTTGGAAAACGACACGTGGGGAGTGACAAACAGGATTACATGCTGTTTGCACCTGGATGACACAATTAGAAAGCTAATGACAAGACAGGATCTGACTGAGATGAGGACGGCACTTGGAGTGCCGCTCTGAGATGAACATGCCTCTGCGGCTGGGTGTGCTACAGCTGCCTCTTGAGGCCTCTAGATATTCTCCATCCTCACCATCTAAAGTTCTACACAGCTCAGTTTTGGTGAGGTGAAACCTAGTTTTGAAGACTAGTGATCCCTGATAATCCTCCCTCAAGACCTCCTGGCCTCAAACTCTCCTCAAAATATCTCATATTTTAGTCGTTGGATTTTACCGTCAGTCTTTTGACAGTTTTACTCCTTCCTGGCAGTTTGTGGGCCCCTTTGTGTTAGATATATCCGTGCCAACAAGCCGAAGTATGTATGAATGATTAATGAAACACCCATTAGGTTCACAGAGCCAACAAAAACAATAGCAGCACCCTCTTCCTCTCCCCAGACCTCTCAAGATTTGTGCACGATTACAAGAGAAGAAATCGGCGAACGGAAGTTGAAGCTGTATCTCTTATTTAATTTCCGCCAGTGGAATGCGATCATTTTCCGCAAAGAAACCCCCCCCCCCAAAAAAAACAAACAAACCCAGAGGCGCATCAATATTAAACAGGCCTAGTGAGTCAGGTAAATTATGTAGATTATGTTTTGAAAGGCTGGGAAACACTTTTCCTCACATCAGTGAGGCTGCTTATGTGACATGGCGGGCGCGCTCCACCTGGGTGCATTTTGATGTAGGTCTAAACAGAAGACAGAAAGCCCCCACAGAGAGGGGAAGAAGGCCTCCCATTAGGCCCATAGATTACTGATGCGGCGCGCTAAGAAACTCTGATCTCAACTTTAACGTCAGCGCTGAGCTTTTCATCAAGTGGCAAGAGGACGGCGCCCAGGACAGCGTTTCTCAGCACAATCAGAAAAATAGATGAGCACGTTTCCTGAGGAAGCCCAGCATTACTGGCATGGGGAATGAGACAGAAAAGCCGGAGCCATGCTAATAACAAACTCTATTCAGGCGCTGTCGGATTTACCGGGGAGTCTCGAGCATGGGCGCGACTAGTTGGCCTCCTTTTAAAAATGTTTTCACGCTTTGAAGCTCCTCTCAGCATGATTTCCTTGTTTTTCTCCTGGAGAACTAATTGCAAAGTCGCCCTGCTATGACAGCAGGAGTGCCTTCCTCAAGTTTCCAGACCGGAGCCATGAGTATAATGTTTCATGCATTGTAGAATATGCTTGACCAGCTCGGACTTAGAGGCCGAAAGAAATCGCACTGTGTTACGTCTCAGTTATAACTCGGCATTGGGAGGTCCGGCGTGCCTCCTGGCAGTTTTCCATGTTATGTTATCGTGAGCAGTGGTCCTTCCATGTGGTAATTACACAGGAGCCGATGTACTGAGGACTTGTGGAGGGCTACAACCAGCAGGCATCACCTGCCAGTTACAAAATGTGTAAAAATAGGATTAATAATATCATAATGAGAAATATGAGACTCCTGCACTAGATTTTAAATGATTTCCACCTTGATTTTTATATAGATATCCATATAGACATATTCACAGTGTGAAGTTATAACATTCAGATGCCTTGAAACATGACCTGTGGAAACTAGTTATTTTAGCAACTTTATAATAAGAAGCAGCGGGACTTTGAAGGTACATTAACCAGTCGGCATCTGCACAGGTGAAGGATTTTAATGTGTTCCATATCTCTATTTGGCTTTCAACCATTTGCTTAGTTGAATTCTAGTAATTACAGTTCAAGCCTATTTCATTTATGACAATGGATAAACACCAACAGCAACGGCGGACTGTCATTTTCCTGCCTTCAGCGCGTCCGCCCGCATCGCTGATTAGGCCGCTACTTCTGTGTTTGAAAATGAGATTCCTTTCAAGGAGGAAAATGGCAATTCTCTCGGACGCAAAATTGTCTGCAGCTCATACGGAGAAATTCAACGATTGGGGCTGGCCCGAAAATCTTATTTCCATTACGTGCTCTGTCTGGAGCCGTCGTACCTGGACTGCCATTAAATCATGGGCTGTATCCTCACATGTAAACACTTAATTTGATTCGTGCTCTGTGGAGAATGCATAAAATACGCCGGGGCCCAAGCTAGCCTAGCACCTGTAAGCATCTTGATTTTGCTTGATCTACAATAAGATATGCATGACTCGACTGACGCCATTTCAAGCCCCATTGCAACTCAATCTGTGTTTCATCATTTTCCAGTCAAACAGGAAAACAGTGCATTAGCTTTTGTCACTTTTCATCAAGTCCCAGGATTTTCCAAAATATTTCTCAGAATGTACTGTCACAAGCGGTTTGCGTGACGGAACGGCTCGAAAACACATCAGTCATTCGCCGATGATATACACGGCCCGCGTCGTCTCTTTCGTTCCCCGTTCCCTCTCTCTTCCCCGCCGTTTCCCTCCCAACTTGTGAACATGGCCCTATTATGTCACTTTCAATTAGCAAAATGCCTGTTAGGAAATAAAGACCTCTTGATGGATCGCAGCGGAGGATGGCTTTGGCAAACACTAGGAATGTTGGCACATGAATTTTGACACTGACACACACCTCGTTTTCCTTCCACCGAACATCTCATTCAGAGCTGAAACGCTGATCCTGATCTCCGGCGGGAGGTGATTTCCATGCAACACTTCTGCTGCGGAATCCTCCTTTCCTGTATTCCTGGGATGATACAAAATAGCCCAGATCAACCACAGTGGGTGTGCATACATACGTTCCGTTCAATTCAATTAAATGTGGGGTGACGTGGCTAAAATTAGCCTTAGAACCGTGCCAGACTGCCACTTCCGGATGAACAGGAGTGAATATTAAGGACCCAACTGCACCCCAGCAGTGCAGCCGGTGCTGAGCAGAAGGCGAGTTCTAATCGCAAAGGTTGAACGTGTCTGGCAGGGGGACGAGCGTGGCAGGCTGGAGATATGGCGAGGATTTATGCAGACGCCAGATTAGGAGCTCATCACCAGCTCTATCACAGTGTCCTCCCCAACATGGAGAGCGGTGATATTGAAACTAATCTTAAGGCAAACATATAGGAGATCTCGTAATAGAAAAGCAGGCAGGGGGTAAGAACAAACTAATCTATCTGTCTCCGCACATCCTGTGCCGTGTTCTTTGGACCGGCTCAGGCCAGCGAGAGAGATGTCGTCCTGATGCAGAGGGCAGATGAGCTTTTTTAGGGACTAGAAATGCTCAAGCACGAGAGAGGGAGGGTTATGGTACAATAATGGGCCCTGATCGATATTTTCCTCTCCTCTGTTAATGGAAGCTCTTATACCCTTTGCCACGGAAAGAGGGAAGACAGGTCAGACAGTAATAAGCAGTTTGTGAAGAGGGTGGCATCTGAAGCAGTGCTCAAAATGGGAAACGGCCCTTCAAATTGCAACCCTAGGAAAAAAAAAAGGAAAAATCTGTTAGGCCCTGTTATGTTTCACAGTATAAGATTTTTCATTTGAGGTCAAACAATGGACATACCATCTTTCTAAGACACATTTTCCATGTTCAAGCCAGGTTTTTTGTTTTTTTTGAGTGAATTGTCTATGGAGCATATCAGGTTAACTATATAACGTGGCCGCTTGCTCATTAGTTGCCTGAATTATGCGACTCTCCTGAAATATTTAACGGCTAGGGTTTAAAGGCTCGTTAACAAACTGGTCAATTCAGCATCCCATAAAGAGGTCCATCTGTTTTACTGAAGACCCCAGGGGTGCTGTTTTGAAATTCTTAGGCGATGAAGACACGAGGATTTAGAAGGCTCGAGTCCAGTCCACTGCTGGGCAGCTTTGCGCTTGTTATATATCCGAATCTGGCTCGCTTTAAGGGTGATGCCGTGAGGCCTTAAGAAGATGCTGCTAATCGTCTTTTCCACAAAAAAAGGGGGGGGGTGGTTTATTTATTTATTATTTTTTTTAATGGCGCACTAGAGAGAGCTGTTCAAATTCTCCCAGGCATTCCATCCTCCATCTGCAGACCCATCTGTATCTGCCGCATGCTTTATGGATCTCGTTCCCTCTATATCTAATGGTTACATGAAGGTTAATGAGTGGGGATAAGCAAAGCACGCTATGGTCAAGTTTTAACCACAACCAGGGTCGGGAAGGGTAACAAGAGCCGCTAGCATATGGACGCATATCGAGTATCAGGTAGAACAATCTTGTCCTGGGAATTATGTGTGGTCTTAGAGCTTAGAACACAACGAAATGCTCCAGTGTCTGTCGCAGCTATTAATAGGCCAGGCTGTGGCATATTTAACAGTGTAACAAGGTAATGACCTCGCAAGGAAATGCTTTGAGAGAGTTTAAAATCGGTCAGTTGCGATCAGAGACGTCGCTGCTTCTCTGTGTTCCAGCACGGATAGGACAGTCAGTCCCTTGCTGCTTTTTGTGACTGCGGGCTGTTA
The DNA here is from genome assembly GCA_037577145.1 of Brachypetersius gabonensis. NCBI lineage: Eukaryota > Metazoa > Chordata > Actinopteri > Characiformes > Alestidae > Brachypetersius > Brachypetersius gabonensis. The sequence goes on from JBBJLR010000037.1 coordinate 14,893,770, forward strand.
TGCCACAAGACCACCACTTTGTATTAGATGCCTTCTTTGATGTAGCCATTAAACACACAGTGATCAGGGGCCAAAAGTTTATCCCTACCATTGGCTGCAACAAAGCACCAGTATGACCACATTAGCTTTAGCTCTCATGCACAGCGTGTAAGCTAAGACTAATGCGCTCATATTGATGCCTTGCTAAAACGAAACACCACAGCCTTGGCTTGCATAATAACCACCATGCACCCTCTGGGCCCAAAGCGGTTAGATGTATGTTAGCTAGCTGCCACGTAAGTTGAAATTAAGCTGAAATTGCATTCATTAATATGCCGCACACTTTTGTGTGGCAACTGCAATTTGGGAATTGGGCGTGTAATTAGTGCACAGCTCGGATTTTAAGGTATCGACCAAAAATCTGGAGCAAGCAGCAATGCTGAAAGCCTCTGCAGAGTCTTAAGAGAAGGCAGAGTGGCCTGGATTTCGCCACAGCCATCCTGGGTCCAGTGCCGTATGGGAACGGGTTTATCTCGGCATGAGAAATGGATATGCAGGTGCAGAGGGAGCAGCGGGGATCATTCATCAGGGGCCTTGAACAACGCATGTCGGCACGCAGGTAGAGAGGAGGCATTCATCTCCCCTGGAATGACACACAAAAACAGGTCCGTGGCCCCCGAGACTTTCGCCCCACGAAGGGAAACCCAATCACCAATGCCCGCTGTATTCCTCTGTGTCTAATTAGGCGGCGCGGGATGAACCATATCCGAGATCCGGCAAAGAAAGAAGGAGAAGACAAAAGCTTGTCCTCAAATTTAGCATGAGCTCAACTCCATTCCATTCAATTACATTTTATTAGTGGAGGGATTTTTATAATATCCTCTCATAGCAGCATGTCCAAAAATCCCCCTAATGAGCACCGCAGAGGGAGACGGTGTCAGGAAAAACTCCCAGGGAGCACGAACGCGAAAACCTTGTGAGAAATCAAGACAAAGAATGGGAGCCCATCCTCCTCGGGGTCACAAAGATGACAACAAATCCACAAATCAGATTAAACAAAAGGTGGATCATCCAGAAAAGATCAGAGAGCTTTCGTTCCCTTTGCATGCAGGTCTTTGAAAAAGAGTGGCCTTGTAGAGTGTTGCAAATTGTAGTTGGTGGCCTTGGCGGAAAAGAAGAGGGAAAATAATAATTATGAGCCGACACGTAACCCACTGTGTGGCTGATGTTTTCTTACGGACGCCCGTTGATTCCGGCTAAGGCTGCAGCGTTGATGTGCTTTGCCTATTCTCCTGAGGTGAGTCACACTGATGCTTTCTGACAAGCCTCATTCCACTAGAGAGACTCCTCTGTCATGAGGACACCATTGCCCAAACACTTGCCTCGGGGTATCCTCCCCCCGATGGCTCACATTATACAAACAAGAAGCTAAAAATAACGAGACAGAAAAGGTAGGAAATGGCATGTTTGAAATAGCCATTAAAAAAGGAGAGTGATATTTTGTAAGGCTTCGGTGGGTATTTGTTTTACTGCTTTACGTGCAAGATTTCAAACAGTTTACGCAGGAGACCCTGTAAATATCAGACTCTGGCTACAGCGAGGAATGCAGATGCCTGAGTCTGAGTTTTCAGTCTTACTTCCAGAATGCATTATTAGTTAAATCATTTCTAAAACAGATCCTGAACAGTTCATCTAGCATTTGGCCTGTTTACCCGTAATCGGGGTCGTACTGGAGCCAGTCCCAGTGGTCATAACTCCTAGAGTCACTTCTAGAGGCAGTTCTAGAGGTCTCCAATTCACCTGACAGGCATGTTTTTGGGCTATGGGAGGAAACCAGAGTACCAGGTGGACACCCATGAGACACAGGGAGAACATGCAAACTTCACACAGAACCTCACCTACACAGAAACCTCCATCCTGGGACCTTCTTGTCATTCCAACCAGTTATTAACAGAGTTCAACGATCTACTCCCAGTGTCATTCAGAGGGAGGGAAAATATTTCTGTAGCACTGAACAGTTGAACATGGACCACAAACATCGGGCACCCCGGCAGCTCCCAACATGCCAGATTAACTGGGATGAACTTTTGTTTCTCGGTTTGGTTTGAAGAGGCCTGGCTCAGCCTGCCAGAGAGCAAGCTGAAGGAAAGCAGCCTCAGCCGAGTGCGCCTGAGTCCAGGCAGAGTTTCCACCTACGCTTCTCAAAAGCCCGCGAGGAGAAGCCCACTGTGATCTGCTGCACTGCACTGCTGCAATCCCTTCACTAAAAACTCCTCCCCAGCAAGCCACTGTGACAGGGGGGCCACTGAAGGAGCCTGTGGGACTTCATAAGGATTTTATCTGCGAACTCTCCACAGTCAAGAGGGCATGAAGGTGGTTAATCATAGGAGGCAACAAGAAGCGAAATGTCTGGTGGACTGCGAAAGGAGTGATCCACAGCCAGCGGCTCGTCATTAAGACAGGCTGAGGTTTCAGCGCCGGAGCCTTGGCAGGATCACCTGATGCTGAAAGGCTTCCAACACTCCAGGTAGCAGTGGTGATGTTTCCGAGAGCAGGGGTTAATTAGATACTCACCTGCTACTAATTTGTTTATGCTGTGCCGAACGTGCACTGTTATACTAACAGAGCAAAAGGAGGAGGATCTGCCCTCCTGAAAAACAATGTCCCACTTTAAAGCTAAACCATATCTGTGCATAAACCTACAAACGACTGAATACTAGTCAGTTTTGTTTATCATTAGAGGGGGGCCATATGTGGGGAAAGGAATCTCTTTGGTGAGTCTTGCACTGAATTATAAGCTTAAAAAAAGCTTTCCCAGACTGTGTTGTTTATAAGTATATTGTACAACATATTATTTATTAATCAAAGTATTGTAGGAAAAGTATAGCCTGAAACTGAAAAGAAAAAATGATAACGGCAATATAAATTGTTAGTTATGTTTTCTGCTTCTTCTTCTTCTTCTTCTTTAATGATATTCTACATTCAATTGGTCAGTGCAAATGATTAGTAAACAGGACAAAATAGATCAATCCGCTGAGCTGCAAAACTCCAGCCAGAAGACTCAAAATGCCTGATTCTAGATAACAATCACTACAGCTCACAATTTCCGTTAGACACAAATATCATCTTTATTTTTTTTATGTAACACTAACACTAGTCAGTGAATAATTTGAAAATTTCTGGGGTGATACACTAACACCTGCCCCTCCACAGAGATGCACTGATCTAGAAACAGACAACAGCAATTCAGTAAATATGAGTTGACCCCATTCTATCATGGTAGGTCTTACCCTTTGCTGGACTTTTCATTGTCACTCTTTATCACAGGGTCTAATTAAGCATTTTGTGGCCAAGACTGTTTTCTGGGATCTTTTAAAACAAATCTATTCATGCAAGTCAAGCAACAATTCATCACCATACAGGATAAAAGTAAAACCACCCCCTTTCTCCGGCCCGCCCCGCTGGTCCACCTCTCCCAACTTATCTGTACATGCTACTTCTGACAATAAATTACATAAAAAATGAAAAAAATGCAAATATGAAAAAGAAATGCTGCTGAATCAAGCACTTCGTTTCCATGACATCAATTACAAGGGGCTCAAATTATGGCCAATAGTGATTTTAAAGGGTCCAAAAATTCAGACTGTATACATTAAAAGTTCAACAATTATACAGTTAAACAGAACTGTCAGACTGTCTGATATGACAGTCATTTCTTAGCCATCGTACCTCAATTACCAGTTACTGTTCATTACTTTTTTCCATAAAAAGACTTTGCAGTGCTATCCTCATGCGAAAGCTAGCTGTATTTCCACAACACAGTTAAACAGGGTGAGGTTCGATTGAGCTGCACGCAAAATGTTAGTGAATATCGGCAGTTTTTCACAGATTAACCCGCTGATCGTCAGTATCAGCCAATATTATAAACCAACTGATAAATCAGTTGACCTTTAGCATCTCACTGTAACTAAAGCTCCCCACCTGTTTGTTCTCAATTTATAAATTTGGACTGTTTTTATGTGAGTATGGGACAGAGTGGACTCACAGAACTCAAAACGATTCTGGCTTTGACCTTTTTCGCCTGCTATTACGATTCAAATGAACATCTGTCAAGCAGCAATCATTTACTCTCTTATCACAGCCTTGTGACAGGCAATGCAATCAGGGCCCTGTGCAAGAGGAGACCTTTCCCATTTCATGATAAAATCCATATTTCAGACAAGCGGCGAGCGCCTGAGACACTGTGCGACTTCACTTGCCAATAAACACTCAGGCGCGTGATGAGCAAGGTCACACGTAAACACCACATGCATTTGGGGGACACTGGAGCTGAAATGCCGTCAGACGCGGGAGCGGGTGCATGCAAACATTTGATTAGGCTTGATCAGAGCATGAGGAGTGGAGGGTGGGGGCAGTGGTGTGAGGGGTAAAAAAAGCAAGCTGTTTGATTGCCTAAAAGTCGAGTCTCATTAGGCTGCGCTGGAGCTGAATGTTCAATGTGACATTTAAGTGCCTCACCAAAGGTAACTCCAGCACACATCACTATACACACTGCAGGCAAGCCAAACAGCGTGGTCGCTCGGTTCTGAGGGGTTGTCAGTTAACCACTAATTGGACTTTACAGTACCCCTGTGAATTGCATTACTTCAATTAACACCTATATGAAAAGCACGGTACCCACACAGAGAACATCACTACAGATTCAAGTCTACTGTTCTCTACTGTACTCTACTCTATTCGACTCTACTCTATTCAACTGTACTCTACTCAACTCTACACTACTCAAATCTACTCTACTCTATTCGACCCTGCTCTACTCTATTCGACTCTGCTCTACTCGACTTAACTCTACTAAATCCGAA
>JBBJLR010000037.1:14943591-14973434 GCA_037577145.1 Brachypetersius gabonensis
AGAAACTCCACTAATGAACTCTTGAGGAAGAAACTCCTGTTAATTAAACACCATTCCAGGCGATTCCTCATGAATCTCAGTGAAAAAATGCCAAAGCTGCATCAGAACAACAGGTGATGTTTTTAATATTAATCTACAATGTAGCAAATAATAAACACAGAGGAAATTGTTGAAGGAGAAGCTGTGTCCAAACTTTTGACTGGTAGTGTATGAAGTGTATAAATGAATAATGCAATATGATAAACAATCTGAATCTAATATACAAATAAATCTAGAAAGTGTACATAAAGTGCAGTTTCAGTCCTGTGGTGTGTTTAGGATGGTGATGGCGAGGGGATAGAAACTGTTCCTGTGTCGGATGGTCCTGGTCTGCAGGCTCTTTATCGTCTGCCAGAGGGCAGCAGGTCAAAAACTCCAGGGTGAGAGGGGGTCCGTACAGTCCACTGCAGTCTATTCCTGCCCTGTTTGGTGGCTCCAGCCTCCACTGTGCCTGAAATGAGCTTCCTCGGCTGAGAGTGTTGGGGGGTGGTGTTTGTATCATTGAGAGACACAGTTTAGTAAATGAAAGTGGCATGCGTCCACACAAACACCCCTAATGGAATCAGGAGCGAACGATCATGACCAAGGTGTGTGATAAAAAGTCGCTGCCCCAGCCACTGTTATGTTTTCTCCAACCAAATGGGAGTAAATAGAAAAAAAGAAAAAGGCTACAGCTGTACCATAATCCCCCTCACATTCAGAATCCACCTGGAGTCAATAAACATCGCAGGATTTTTGTCTGATCTATTGTGCAGAGCAGAAATCATCAAATCGTTGTAATATCCTCTGCGGTCGGGAAAATACCGCATCACCGAAACACAGCTAATAGGCCTTTTTGCTTCTGCATTCTGCTCCTAACTCATCGCTTTTCTTGTATAAACAGAGCGTCCATAAAAATGATTTTCTCATACTGTAGAAATGAAAAGCTACCGCAAGCGTAATCATTTTTGCTCTCGCAAAACATGAAATGTTTCCCCGAGAACAAATGAGAAAATCCCTTAATTTCTTCCTGAGCATGAAAACCTGATGATGGCGTCGGACAGTGGCGAGGACTGAAATGAGAAGGTTGTTTCACAGCCGATGAAGCCCATGGCAAGGTTGTTTTGGACCCTGGTGAAGTTCCCTGTGTTGGCCCGCAAACATAAGTGGGGCAAACACAAGATGCCGGAGAACCTCTCTGTCGCTTTAGCGGTCCTCCTGTCTGGAGGCTCTGAGACATGGAGGGCGATGATAGAGCTAGGGCTCTTTCAGAGGGCAGCCAAGGAGATACGACGCTCCGTCCTGATGGGGGCCTTTGTGCCGGACGGCAAGGAGAAACCGAAGTACTGTCATGTGAATTCACTGCTGCCTTGCTCGCGTTTCAGACATGCTAAATGTAGCTAAAAGAGTTCAGGGTTAGAGTCTGGGCACTGGAACTGGGGAGGAGGTGCTGGTTAAAATTTAGGACATTGTGTCTCATGACAGGGATTGTATAAATAATAATAACCCATCATAAATATCTTGTAACCCAGTGGTTATGGGTGAGTGTGGCGGATGCTGGCGAACATATAGTTATTAATGAAATTAATATAATTATTTCATTCTATTTAATTATATTTTAGTTACCTTTTATCTGAATTTATTGACAGCTGAATCGTTTGTGTAGGTTCACATATTTAGTTTGATTTCAGTTCTCTGATTCTTTTCTTTCTTTTTCTTTGTTTTTTTGAGCCACCAAATGAGTTGAGGTCGACGGGTGTTGGTGAAAGAGCGCCCCCTATACTGACACGACTCAACCATCCGCAGAACGTCAGAGGGGGAGGGGGATTTATTCGCTTTAGTAATTACATTGTGAAGAATTTGTTGTATTCATTTAAGATTTGCTTTATTTTGAATTGTACAAACTTCATTGTTTTGGTAGCTGTTCACGTGTTTTAATGGGGTTTTCCACTGACTGGTACCGGCTCGGTTTGGTTCAGCTCGGTTCTACTCTGTTCAGTTTGGTTTCGGACCTACAGTTTTCCACTACAACTGGTTGCTATAGCAACCAAACGTTCTGAGCAGCAGCCCGAGCGGAGGCTCTAAGCTGAGGTAAACAACCCAGCATCATTACAATCACCAGCATGGAGGAATTCAGAGACAAATGGCTTAACAGACAAGGCTTAAAAAAGCAACATTAGACTAATGGTAACGCTAAGGCTAACGTTCAGTCAACAATACTGGTGTAACCATAGTGACCACCAATCAGTAACCTCCAATATGTACACGTCACCATTTAGTATCGGTTCAGAACGCTGGGAAGCTCGACCAAGGTGGTACCAAGAATGGTACCAGGTACCAGGTTTTACTGATGGAAAACCAAAAAATAGCTGGTACCAGTCTGTAGAAAACCCCCATTAGTGTCGCCTCGTTGTTGGTAGTCTTGTTTGTTTCCCCTATGGTTCGTTTAGTGGCCTGGAACCCTACTGTAAGTAGTGTCTTTGTGTTGGTGGTGGGGGAAAAATGATAGTTGTTTTATGTTGGCTTGTTCGCTGTGCTTGTTATGTTTGCTTTATGTCGAGTTTCTGCTGATTTCTTTTTGTAAGTAAGGGCATTTTTGATTGGTTCCTTTGGTTGGTCCCTCACTGTGAGGTCCTCATTCCCCTCTACAGAACCCTTAGCCCAGTGACCAGGACGTTCAGAGTTTGCACCCCATGCTGCCACTTCCCTTTGGCAGCGTGGGACCCGTCAAGACGTTCAAATGTGAAGCGATGTGACTTGACAGAGCGGTTTTGGCATATGGTTGCTTTGAAATCATTGACAGACATTGTCTTTAAGTGTCACATGTCACTCAGGGCCCCTTATACTGCGGGCGTTAAAGATCTCCAGAGCAAGACGGAAGCCTAACAGAGGCTTTGCACCACCCACACTGCAATATTCCTGCCTTCCTTAATTCCTGCTTCTAAAGCACTCCTTGTGGGACTGTGCAGCATATTGACTGGTGATGCGTTTGGCAGATTGAAGCGCGGAGCTCGGGAAGACTCATTAACTCTGTGCTGTCAGTGCAACTGCTCTTTCTTTAACCTGCCTGCCCCTGGAAGCTTCCAGCCTGCACTTCGCAGTTGGCCTGAGAGAACGTCTTCATCGCTGAATTACAGGGCGCCTGGGTGGTCATTAGCCACACACACACTCCCCACGTTTCTGTCGAGACGGTGGGTCAGAGCGCAAGGAGCCCTCACCCACACTCCTCGTAGCAGAGCTGTTGCTCCCTGCAGCACTGGGCCTTCCACATTACAGCATCTTCCCCCACACATGACCAGCCGTACGAGGCGCAGGCACATTACACCGAGACGTTTAGAGGAGCAATACGGGAGATTTTCCAGTAAAGCTTGATGAAATGTTGAAGAAAAAAGCCTTAAATTGCTTCACAGTTATATATCTCTGCTACACGGTGGTGCGAAAAGTAAAATAACTTTTTTACAGCCGTTACTAGCACTTCTCCTTCTTCCTCAGTCCTACCTTCATCCGTTCATCCACCCATCCTTGTTCTTGGAGTTCTTTCCCCTCCTGTAGTTCCTTCCTTTATTATCCCCATGTGTTCAAGGAATGGTCTGAACAGGCAACGTGTGAAAAGTTGCTGAGGGGAACATTTGATTTGGTGTTTATTAAGTGTTTATGGTACCACTATCTTAAGATTGAAGTCACAAAGCATGGCTAGGTCTGGGCATTACGGTGAATTTTAGTATTATGATCATTAAAAAATGCTCTTTTAAAATATTGCGCACATTGTCTATACTTAAAGCATGCTGACACTGTAACATGAGTACGAAATCACTGTACTCGGAAACATCCAGTGCCCAACAAAAGGCCACGGTGGAGCAAAGGGCTGTATATACACAGACTGGAAACTAGGGACAGGTGAAACTAATGGATAAAAAAAATGGGAGGTGTTACGGACATGAAGGGCGGGACAACAGGGCGGAGCAAAGCTGACCAAAACAACAACAGAAGCACATGGTGCCAAGGGAGAATGTAAATCAAGAGTGAATAGAAACAAAGATAAGGGCAAGGATTACATGGCAGGTATATATTATTTAATATCTGTTCTTATCAGATGTCAAATAAGATGCAAATTTACCTTCTTACTAATAATGGGTTAATTTATCTAAAAGAAATTGTGTATTGTTGTGGTGGCCTAGTGGGTAGGATACTTGCCTCTGGACCAAGAGGTCATGGGTTCGAATCCTACCTTCAGCACCACCACTGGGTCCCTGAGCAAGACCCTTAAACCCAAGTTGCTCCAGAGACTGCCCCCTGTAGTTAAGGGATGGAAGTGGATAAAAGTGTCTGATAAATGCCATGAAAGTAAATGAACATTACTTGAAGCATTGTGATATGCCTCCCACCCCTAAGCATGACTTCACATTGCCTTTATCATCTCTTGATGATAACTAGTGTCCTTACACACTGTATCTGACCTCTAGGAAATGGTATAGAATTACAAGCAGCACCCGGCTTGTCAAGTGAAAGCTTTACTGACAGAACTGCGTGCTTTGTTTTCTGGCCTTTGCAAAAACATGGAATAAATTTCCATGCGTTTGAAATAATGGTGTACGCTGCAGAATCATTTGTGTTGATTGTTATGTGAAAAAAACAAATATTTTTTTGAATCCATTGGACTACTGCTGCTTCTGTTTTGTGGTTAGGCCTTTATAAGGACTGCAATCAGCGAGGAAGTCGCAAGCGAACCTTTGTACTTATAATTGTATGATTAGAGAAGCATTGAACTTTCAAACCTTATTTATACTTATTTATTTGCAGGGTTCTGTAAGTTGCACCATATCTTATGTCTGTCTGTATACTTTTATATGACAAAGTTCACTTTGAACATTGAAACCATTACCGTAGGATAGGAAAAGCATTTCATATGATTTCATATGATCTTCCTGAAGAACATTTCTCGTACAAAGTGATGCTAGAAAGCTTTTTCTGATGGTAGAATGTGGATTATGGGTGCACTGGAGTTCTCACACACTCTCCCTGAGAGTCACTCTTTCTGCCAGCCAGACCTCAAGTGCTCAGATCACAGATACGACTGACTTCAGGCAATAATGCCAAATGATCAAAGCCCAGCACAAGCTCTGGCTCTGGCTCTGGTCCTCCTTCCTCCATCGCTGGGCGACTGTAGGACCAAGCACTTTTCGATGGCTTTGTTAGGCATGCTGGACAAGTGTTGCTTTTGAACTTTGGCTTCCGCTGCCAGGGGACAAAAGCAAGTCAGCAAAAATGTGGCTAAATATGGCCGAGAGGAGCAGCGTGGCGCATAGAAATGAGTGTCTTTACAGCCTCAGAAATGTGAACTTACTTGATTTAATGGGGCTTGTTAATTTCCGCTTCTGATGGGAGCTGATGGCTGTATGATAATTATACGATTATCATATACATTAGCATGCTAATAAGATATAGTAAGAAATGGCGTCTCAGGTTTGCGGGTTTTACATTTTTTTTGACTAATCCAAATAAGATTTCATTACAAAACTGTTGGCCTGTGTCGTCTGATTTGGCAAAACAGAGAGATCGTAGTTTGGTCTATATGGACTAGATTCCATCTATCTATTGTGGTTCTATGCTCTTCCTAATATTTTTCTCAGCCAAATCACACTATTTGCTAGTCCGCTTTACTGCCCGCCTTATAGAAACAACACACAACCAACAATATCTTGTTTGTACTGTTCAGTAACTTGCAAAATAGGAAAATTGTTGTTATAGAAATACTTAAAAAATTATATAAATACTTTGATAAAATTGAAATCGTGATTTAACTATAAAAAAATTGTGATATTTTTGCCATATCACCCACCCCTACTCCCTGCTGTCCCCACATAGTATTTTTTTATTAATTTACATTAGATTTTTTTTAGCTATAGCACAATTAGAGATGTATTTGAATTAATTTCCCCGCTTTTACCCTCATGTTGGTGTGTGGTGTGAGTGTGTTGTCTGTGTATGTTGCACTTACGGTCCACACACATGACTTGACTTGAATGGAACTCTTAACCATGCGCAGATAGTAAACCACTGCGGTTCTGATGGTAAACTGCAGTGATGAGATATTTTTTTATCCTCTGAAAACATACATGGATAAACAAATCTCTTTTAATGTTACTTTTTTGTTTTTTTGTCTAAGTCAGGGGCATAATTTGTCCTAAAACTTGAAAAATACATTGTTGACTTGAGTCTGCTGGGCTTAAGTGCTAAATAATTACGCTGAACTGCCTCGGGTTCCTTTAAAGCGGAGTACTTCAAAGCGTCCAACTCCTATTTTGACGGAGAGAGAGAACCTCATACTGTCTATTTTTTGCTTTAGCGTGTGTCTCTTTTTTTCTTTTTTCCAACCAAGGCCTGAAATGAAAACCGCCTGTTTATACGTCTAACATTCCTGTTGCTCCTCGTGTCATTTCTTCGAGCCTTTCGGTCACAGCACCTCCACGGCGGTGTGCAGTGCGATACCAGCAGAATGAAAGTGCAGAAATGACACCAGCTTTAACCTAGAAAAGAAAAAAATGATACATATGCGGCGATAAAGCTGTCAAGCCCTAAGGTGGATTACAAAACGATAGACTCGAATACAAAAGCATACATACCTTCTTTTTTCTCCTGCCAGGCTGGAGTGCTAGTATTTGTAGTGTAGTTTTTTTGCCACCTGAGGTTTGCAGTTTTGGGCCTCAGATGTTAATAAATTGATTCTGTCTGTGTGGCGTCCAGAGGTTTAACAATATGCCCCTCCATTGGCTATTGTGTGGGGTCTGAGTTTGCTCATCCTTCCTGTGGTTACATCATGCACCGCGGTTCTGAATGGTTTTGGTGAGATTTATCCTGCGTAGGAGTCTGTCAACAGCACAACCCAAACCTGGAGCTTTCCTCCTTTCTTTCATTCTTCTTATTGTTCGCCTCTGTCTCTCTCCTTCTTTCTTCTTTGGCTGTTTTCTCGCAGTCGCATATCTATTGGCGGCTACCTTTCAAGATTCCTAACAATTGTATAGTTATTTCCTTTTCTGCTTGCTAGGGCTGCTCAGTGTTTAAAACTGAATGTTCTGAAAAGCCGCGTCTGTCCGCTTTAATCTGTCCACTTTTACGACTCTCCCATGTATGTATGTTTTAGATTCGATTACATGTGACAGGCCGTATGCACGGCGTAGCAACTCTATTTCAATATTTTGTCATTATCGGACGAATAGAAATGCTCCAAAATCTATTTTGAAGGTTTAGAAAAAGTTAATTTTTCTGGTGCAGATACAAATATTTTTGGCAGATAAATATTTTATTATTGGGTAGGATACTAGCCTCTGGTCCAGGAGGCCATGGGTTCGAATCCTACCTTCAGCACCACCACTGGGTTCCTGAGCAAGACCCTTAACCCCGAGTTGCTCTAGGGAAACTGCCCCCTGTAGTTAAGGGATGGAAGTTGCTTTGCCAAAATGCCTTATATGTAAATGTAAGACATTCTCGTGTAGCTGGTGGCCTTGTGGTTAGGGAGTTCGCCCTGTGATCAGAAGGTTATGGGTTTGAATCCCAAGTTGCTTTAGGGAGTTTGCCCCCCGTAGTTAGGGAACAGAAGTCACTTTGGATAAAAACGTCTGCTAAGTGCCTTAAATATATTCAGTCAAAAGTTTTTGACCTTGAAGCAAGAAAAGGAAGAACCGGTGAGTCTGAGCTCACGACTTATGGCTTATGTTTAAGCTCAACGTTCATCTTGTCCCAAAACACAGAAGATCGGGAGACTAAAGGTCACGCACATGCCCAAGTCACTTTAAAGATTTTTCCATTAAAGGACTTGGCGCTTTCGTCGCTGCTTTAGACGAGCTGGGCTTCCTGGGAGGGAGGTAGCAGAATGATGAAGATCAGTGACAATGCAGCAGGATAATTGTGCCAAAATCATAGCCATCTGGTCTCAATCTCCACCCGACTCCCCACACACAGCTTGCAATCCCTCCCCCGAAATCCACAAATCCCGACAATCTGCCAAACTCGTCGTACGTCGCTCCTAATCCCAGGAGCAGCTTCACCAAGGCTGTGATCCTCACCTCCCTGCACTTCAGCGCTGACCTGGGAAAAGCGAAGGAACCTCCCCTGAGAGACAATCTCTCTCAGTCATGAAACGTGTCCTTCCGGGAACGCGAAGGATCTGCATGTTCTTTGTAGAGCAGCTGTGGGAGACACAGGTATTGGACCGGCAGCATGAGCGAGGAAGTATCGATTTAAGATGGACTTAGCAGGGTCTCATAAACAAAAGCCTGTTTTGTCTTTAAGCCTGGTTAAGCACATTCACAGAGGATTCATATGTTGGTTAGCTAAGCCGGCAGTCCTTCTCTATATGGCCAGAATGTAAAAAGCTCATCTCCTTAGATGTGTTTTTTTTTTCTCTGTTCTTGTCAAAAGACTGTAGCCCACCCATCTCCTCATGGATTATCTTTCTTTTTTGTCGAGTGTTTGTAGTACATAAGCACACAGGCCTCCGTTTACTGCCTGAATGATAATTTTGAGAGGCCGTCGCATCGAGTAGAGGTTGCTGCATCCTCACGCAGCGGAGGATGAAAGGCAAGTGGTGGGTCTTATTTAGGAGAACGTTCTGTCTCGTGGTTGGTGCTGGCAGATGCAGCCTGTGTTAAAAAGTGGAGATTGCAGACGCAGTGTTGCAGCATCTCGATGAAAGTGTAGCGGTTCGCTTTCACAGAGCCTCGGACCTCACTGGGAAATCTAACATGATCCCGCGCAGGTTCTGATGTTAAGCTTTCCTGACAATGGCGGGCCCCCCGCTCGCTCCTGATATAGGCAGAGTCTGGGTGGTGCCATACACTCTCCACCTCCCAATGACTGACTCAACTCCGCTTCGGGCAACGTTCAGCGTTCTTGAATTTCTTCCAAGTATTCCATGTGAGCTCTGTTCTTGAGCTATTTTAATGCATCCCTCGGTGATAAAGGCCAGCTAGTAGCTGTCTCTGCATTTAACCAGCACACTTCCAGTCCTGCTAGGCCACAGGGACTATAGTTACTAGACTAATTGGTGTTGGGAACACAGTTATGGATTAGTTGTCGTGTAGCTTTTCCATTCCAAGCATCAATGTATCAAAAGCGAATCCTGTTTTAAGTAACACCAAAGAGTTTTAGGATTTTTTGTCCTAATTGTATTAATTTTTTTTTTTAAAACCCAGGTCTCAAACAGCATTAACTTGTGTTATGGGTATTCATTAGCCTTTGACATTTCAGGGCTTTTTTTTCCCAAACGCATGCTGAGATGCATGAATATTTAACACAATGCTTATTTCGAAATCAGCCTCTGGTTTGCCTGCTGGCCGATTGGAGAGCTTGGATTGGGAAGACTGCTCCCCTTTCCTGCATATATGAGAGTGTTTGCTTCCTTCTGTGGCTTAAATTAGTGGTGCAGCAATTTTCCCTCAGTGGTTCAGTGCAGAGGCATCAGTCTTGGCCTGCACTAACTTTCGGCTTTAAAAGCAAACAAAAGGTACGAGAATAGAGCAGAGCATTATGAAGATTATTTTATTATTTCATGTCTTGAACATACTGTGATACAGCAGAACCCACGCAATTATTATTTATAAAGAGAGCATGGTTAGACTTATTTGATTTAGTGATAGGCTCTTTCTTTGTCCAGTTATTCCAGATGTCAGATGAAACGCATTTCAAGATTTATTGGGTCGGTTTCCCAGACACGGATTAAGCCTAGTCTTGGACTACCCTTTCCTTTTCAGTTAAAAGTCTCTATTCACAGCACCATGTAATCCAGGACTAGGCTTAATCCTTGTCTTATGTTTTATAAGTACTGCAATTTTTACCATCATTTATACCATCTATTTTTTTTATATCGCCCCCTACAGGTTGACTTCAATCAGCCCTTTATGTGCTATAGAGATGGTAGGACCAGCTGCGTGTAGGCGAGCTTCGAAGGGCACGTCTTTTAACGAGTATGTAGTTAAGGTTAGGGCTCAGGCTGGATTTAACATCAGATTTTTAGTCTGAATTTGTATTAAGTAGAATAGAAGTTGTTGGAATTTGCAGGCTTTTCACATTGTTCTAGAAAATGCTGCATTTCACAGCTATAGCTCACCTCAAGGAGACTCGAAAACTTGCATCATGCCACACAAATTTGTCCCACCGTGGAGACAGCCAGAGTGTACCATGCTCATTTTTTAGCTCTTTCTCATGGAAATGATGTCAACCTCATTAACTGTACTCCTATTCACCTAATTCTCTTCAGTGCTCTGCCAGCTTCTTGAGCCCCACATATCTAGTTGCTTTCCTGCATCTTTTGATGCTTTTGGTCTACCAGTGGGTCCTTTTATGTCAGCGTAGCCTGCATAAGTAAGTGTCCCTCTTTCAATGAATTTCAAGGCTGTCCTAGTTTGTTCAGCTTAATGAGGAGCCTCTTCATCTTCTCATTTACATCTGATTACGTTACACCGCTAACTCGGATTTGTCACACATTGCCCTTCTTTTAATTTCTTTTTAGCGAAATCTGCTGGATGTTTTGGCAACGCTGAACAATTATGTTAATATTTGTGGTACAGCTTTGAGGAAAGTTATTCTGTTGTGTGATGTTTATTGCGGTCGGAAATTTGACGGTGATTTAAGACGCTGAAAGGACTCCAGTCAGACATTAATCACATCGCGAGCCATGTTTATGAGTCTGCATATGCAACTAAGATAAATTAGCTTTCTAAATGGGCTTTATGTATTCCAAAGGCTGCAGATTGTGTCTGTTTAATTTTAATGCCGGTTTATATTACCTTTCTGGCTCATTATATCTAGTAGAGTTTCGTCCTGTGTTACAGTGAAAATTACAGTGACATGAAAATTTGGTTAAAAACTTTTACTGTCAGTTTCCCAGACGGTAAAAAAAAAAAAAAATACACACTTCAGAACATCAGTAGTATGTGTAGAACAAGCACTGCAGGTAGTTTTTTTAATTCATGTATTTTATTTAATATATTGTTCTGTATTTTTAGAAACATATATCATAAAGTAAGATGTTTTAAATAATACTTTAGCGTGCGGTAGGAAAATAAATCAGAATAAAAGCCAAAAATGCATTAAAAGCAAAATTAATAATTTTACATGAACAAACCCCAGTGTGGAATTAGTCTTAGTCCGTTTTAGATCTTAAGTAATTATTATTATAGGTGCAGTTTTACCTAATTGCTATCAAATGTATCTGAACTCATAGATGGAATTCAGTTGTCATAAGTTATTTCAACACTTAGTGTTCATTAAAGTGTGAATAAAGTATGTACTTTTAAAGGCACTTATTAAAATGTAATCCAGGACTTGGCCTAATCCCTATCTGGGAGCTCAACCCACGGTGTATCAGTAAGTGGTTGAGAGAGAATGCATATTCATATCAGGCAATCGCATCTCTGCGAAGCTCTCAGGAGATTACACTGACCTTGTATCTTTTTAACAAACTTTCAATGAAAAAGAACAACCCATTTGTTAATTACGTTATTTGAGGCAGATGCGCTCCCTGCCTAAGCTGTTGTTGCCAATTACCAAAGTGATTGTTTTGTGGGTCTGGGCCCGATGATTACGGAGCCTATCAGTGAGAGCCTGTTCTGAAGGTTAGCCTGGAAGGAGATCCAACTAACATCCAGTGCTAATATCTTCTCCTCACTTCCTGAGAGAATACGTCTTTCCATTTTCACCTTGATATTGTCTGTCTCAGGCATGTTAACACAAACCTTTCATTACCTTTCAGTCCCACCTCGTTGTGTCTGTATAGTCTGCAAGTTCCATTCCTCTCCGAGCCGAAGGAAGGAAGCAAGCAAGCGCGGAGGGAGCTGAACTTCAGATCTCCTCAATTTCTGAGATGTTTTGAATAATTAATCGTGTGTTAATAAACTTAAGCGAAAAAAAAGGAGGTTCGAGTGCCGCAAATAGCTTCCCTTCCTTTCGCAATTTGATAGGACTTGACGATTTATTTTACAGAGCCCAAAGAGTTCTTTTATGAAGAGAAGAGAAGGACTCGGAAGGTCACATTTTCTGATTCCACAGCGATCTCTCAAAGATCTCTTTCAGCGCATCATTTCACCGAGGCAAAAGAATTCATTAGTTTTATGAGCCACATTTCATATTTCGCAGCGGCAGAAGCAGTTACAGATTCCTGCCATGGGGTCGTAGTCAGGCACCGTGGAAATTAGTCGTGCCTTCCACCACCCCCCTCCTCTCCCACCACCCCCTCCCATTCTCCCTTCACCACTCTCTCCATCTCTCCCCTACCTCCCTCAACACCCCCCCACCTAACTCAACACCCCCCCCCCCCCCCACCTCTCTCAACACCCCCTTAGCCTTTATGGTCTGGCTTATTAGTCACAGGTGACACACAGAACTGTTGAGTTTCCCCCCCAATTACAATGTACTTGCAGTTGTGGCTGCTTTGATCCCTCGTGTGCTAAGAAGGGAGTATGTAGAAAAGAAACTTTTGTCATGCTAAGCGAGTATATCAAAGAGTCCATCAATTCGGGAGCAAATGGCAGCCTTTCTTACTCGCACTGCTGCTCCTCTCTGATAATTTCTCACAATTGGAAATGGTTGCTGAAACCGAATTGATTTTCTTCAGATAAGTGCTTTCAGCGGCAGAATTTCGGGGCTGCGCTAACGAATCAAAAGGCTCTGTGTGATGGACGGCACTGTTAATTATTTTTCATAGCTCGGTTCGACTTGTTGCTCTTGTCGCTCCCCAAATATTTTGGCCAGTCTGTCGGGAGCAGTGGATATTTAAGAAACAGAGTGAAGAAAAGAGAGAGAGGTGGCGTGTCATTGCGCCCTTTTTTATGTCGTATTCGGTGCGGTGCAGGTAATACCTTTTAATCGTGCCAAGCCAGAGGAAGCTCACACAGTTAGTGTGAAATCTGGCACCGTGTCGCATTCTCAGTGTGTCTCTGCCACATTCTGGTAATGCCAGTAATAATCAATGTTCCAGATATGTGCCATTTGTTTCTGTGCCCTATGCAGAGGCTACCCTCAAATTGCTCTTGCTTGTTTCCAAAGTCTGTTAATTTGCTCTGAACACCAGACTCTAACAGATGCAGCCTTCTGCCGCGTTCTTTGGTTCGAGCAACTGCGTCTTGGAAAGCCAGTGAAGTTTGCCCTTTCATTTGCACTGATGCTGGCACATTAGCCATGCTATGTTAACCTCTGCAATCTAGTTCGATATGCGCAGCACACTTCACCACCGACGAGCGTGTTATGCGATGCACATTAACATTCCCAGACAATACAGATGGTCTACCAAGTGAGAAAAAATAGATATTTACTCATCCTTGCTGATCTGTATAAACTCCCAGATCCGTAGAGAGAGCTCCCACAATTGAGCGATTCGATTGGTTCTTGGCGGCACCATTATCTTCCTTTGTTTTCCGAGTTCCACTTAATTGCATTGTAATGTGGTATAAATAGATTAAGACGGTGATAATTACGGTTTGAAAATGAAATACGTGGTATGCTTCGTTTCGAGGCTTCTTCGCTCTAGTGGAATTGTCACCCCACCAATTATCCTGACACAGTCTGATCATACAGTATTAACCGACCTGCTCAGAAAGGATTTCAGTGCTCATAAAGCCTTTGTTGCTTAAGTTTATTGCTTGAATTGTTCCAAGCTGGTGGACAGAACGTCCCTATGATGGATGTGCACCATCCACAACAAACCTCAAGGATCCGAGAGTAAAGTCCAAGAGTGATTTCGCTCCCAAAGGACCGAAATAAGGTTGAAATCCAGGTCAGCCTTTTGGCGAGCCACATGAATTGTTGAGTTTTTGAGAGAAATGAATGCTTACGCTTGTTGTGCTGTGGAGGCAGCGTACCCTTCTACCTTTTGCTCTCTTTTTTTTTTCCCCTCAAACCACGGACGCTGCTTCTTCTTGGACATACCGTGCTCTGAACATTAGTCTCTGTGGGGAAGCTCACTGAGACCATTCCGGTGGAATATACTTAGATGCCGTTCGATTTTCCATAAACACTGTCAAGCTGCGATTCTCTCAGTCATCATTTAAAGCACTTTGTGTGGGCCCTCTAAGGTGGGATTCTGACCTTTACACAGGGGTTGGGCAATTTGTCCACTGAAAGAAAAGCTGACCTTTTTAGGTACTTAGTCTCAGCAGGCCGTCAATTAGCCCCAGCCAACGCGTAGACGGTGAATAAAGCTAACCTGCAGGACAAGAAAATGCCTTTCTTCAACAATAAATATTTTCCAAGCAGGAACTTTCAGAAAGCCCAGGTGAAATATTTCTTTTAATTTTATTAACAAAGAGCGTCTCAGCGGTCCACGAAGTCACACCGGTCAGCACACAGACGACAGTTAACGACGACGGAACAGTTACGCAATCTGAAAGGCATGTAATTTTCCTTCTGAGAGGAGCCAGGCTGTTCTGGTGTGAATTGGAAATGTATTTGACATGTTTTCTAGTTCTTGACATGATAGTGTTTTGCACCTTTTAATCACTGTCAGTGCGCTTAGTTCTTTGGCTGCGTGTAAATAAAAGGAACTGTCTCGGAATGTCAAACCACTCGATGATTCATGTGCGGCTTTAAGGAGCCTTCAGAACTTTCCGATAGTTAACATTTTTTTCTTCTCTTCCGTCCTCCTACGTTAAACACAATTATGTTGCATTCATTCGCAGTCCAAACAAGCAAACAAACAAATAATTTGCGCTTGGATTTATTTATTTGGAATCCGTATACTTTATCCTAATACGCAAGGTTGTTGACACTGACGAAAGCCGTCCTAGTCAGACTCGAATACAAATGCTTTCACAGCCGCTACATTTTTTTTTAGCTGCTGTATTTCAGTGCAGCTTGTTTTACTGCAGAATTCTGGCCCAGTATAAACCTCTAATGTTACATAAGCAATACAGAGACTGACTGATTTGGAATATTTCAGTGGATATCGGGGGGGGGGTGGCGGCCTAGTGGGTAGGATACTTGGGGTTTGTATACTACATACAACACACCACCACTGGGTCCCTGAGCAAGTTGCTCTAGGGAGACTGCCCCCTGTAGTTAGGGAATGGAAGTGCCAAATGCTGTAAATGTATCAGCTAAACAACTTAAGCCTCAATTTAAAATGTGACATCATCACCTGGACATATTGTAGTTCCACTGTGGACTCAGCTCTCTCGAGACTGTAAGCAATCAAATAACTGCAGGGTATAACAAGGTCTGTCCAGCCCTTTTTTCTTGTCACATTCGCTCCCTTTTGATTCTGTATTTGCTTATCAGCAGGCGGCCTCACCGAGCTGACAGTGTCCGTACTTCATATTACAACAATACATCCTGGACATGACAGAACTGCAGAAATTCACACAAAGCCATTACTTTTGTCAGCAGAGTGGAGTAATTACTCGGTGCAGGATGTGTCCTTTGTGTTGGTGGTCGCTGCCGGCCACGCCAGTGACTGCAGCCGCGCTGGCCTGTAAGTAAGTCGCGAGCTGGAAATGGAAATGCAGCAAGTTGAGAGCAGCTGCCAAACGCTGAGCTGCAGTGATCTAAATGAGTAGTGCAGGCTGTTCTCACATGCTTAGGCTCCTTCTTGCCCGCTGCCACTGGCTTGCCAAATGAAGCAATCTGCTCCAATAATACTTCAGTGTCCTCTTCTTGAAGCTCGCTACCATCTTTATTAAACTTTGTTAAGTTTTGCATTTCAAGAAAATGAGTAAGAGGTTTTTGGTCTGCTCTCCCTGCAAGATTTCAGAGCAAAGTGATTCATTTCAAATGTTTAGATTCCCAAGAGCAGACACTGGTGACACAGCAATGGGGCCGTAAGTGCTGGCGTAACCACAATAAAGCAGAGCCAAAGAGAAGCATGTTTGGCATAATTTGACACAAAAGAAGAAAGTATTTCTGAATTTTCAATGCTTAATTAACACTACTTTCATTTTGAGCAGTAAAACATCTGTGTGGGTAATTGCTTGGGTGATTTCATCGCCGTTCCCCGAGGTGCCCTCCTCGTTTAATGCATGAACCTGCTCAATAAAAACGCTACTTAATTGGCGGAATGATTATTATGTGTGCTGTGTGTGTGCATTTGTGATAAGAGGAAACAGATCTCAAGGTAAAGTAAATCTAAAAAAACATAACGTGATATTAAAGCTGCGTATGTTCAGGGGTTTTATAAGGAAGGCATTTTCAGTATGTGCATATAAATGTATGTGTAACATAAATAGTAGTGTGGAATTAGATCTACCTAAAGCATACACAGCACCTGTTTATTGTACAAATAAACTAAGCTGCATTTACACCACTTTCTAGATAATAACAAATCAGCGAGTGCAGGTACGCATTGCCTGCTGTAATACAGAAATCATGTGATTGTAAATTGCTGTAAATT
Organism: Brachypetersius gabonensis; assembly: GCA_037577145.1. Classification (NCBI taxonomy): domain Eukaryota; kingdom Metazoa; phylum Chordata; class Actinopteri; order Characiformes; family Alestidae; genus Brachypetersius; species Brachypetersius gabonensis. The sequence continues at coordinate 14,959,985 of JBBJLR010000037.1, forward strand.
GACAATACAAAAATAAATATACTATGTAATTATCCTTTCTTACATTTTATCCTTTCTTACATCTTTGTCTCCTTTAACTTAATGTTACATGGATCAAAATGTGGAATATGTTAAATTCTTCAGCCACCCTCATTTCTTTATGTATTACTTTTTGATTCATATTATTAGCGCAAAAAAAAAAATATTTTCTTATCTTTGTCTTATTGCGTAGACTTTATGAGAGAAATTGGAACAAATGTTTTACTGACAGGCTGCAAAGTGCCTAAAGATACAAGGAGCCTATATAAAGGAGCTCCGCCCACTCAGCATTCAGCACCACCAGTATACTGATCACCGCCTGATCATCTGGAATCATCTGCTCCTGGTTCTTCACTGGTTCACTTAGATGATCTTTATTCTGCTTGAATGATTCATACATAGGTCAACTAACAGAAACATTTCTCAGGTTCAGGGACTGCAAGAAAGTCTTTTGGGAATATTTTTGTAGTATTTTTTGACATAAACTAGATTAACCACATAAAACGCATTTCTTACAGAACAGACAATTAGTTTGCTTTGACGTTTAAGAGATTATTTCCTTAAAACTATGGGAAGACACACAAAATAATAGGTTCACATGTTAAGCCCTCATTGTCTGCGTTCGATTAGAAAGCCATGCCTTCTTTGGCAACTGCTGGAGTCTTCTCTGGCATTTCGTGGGTCAGTTGGGTGGTTAATTCGTCTTGTGCTGCAGAGAGGAGAGGAAGACCGGAGAGAGTAAAAGTTGTGCTTGATGTGCGTGCAGAAGGAGTTGTCAGGTTTGATTTATTAAGTGTAGCTCCTTCCCTGACTGCTGGTAACTTGTCAGTCCCGACAAAATGGATGAGGCTCACAGCTCACTGCATCGTGATTGGCTTTTTCCGGGATGCAGAAATAAGGTGCCCATCTTCATATGCAATCTCTTTTTGATGAATTCGGTTTCCGTGCTCACCTCGCATGCAACTACATGTCCGGCTGAAAAGCCAGTGCAGCTTTTTTTCTGCACTTTTCCTCAGTGACCTTGTCACTAATACCACTGGGCCCGAGGCTGACGCTCTGGCTGAGATGATATTAGTGTGTCCTCAAAGCCTGCAGTTTTCCCAAGAAATACAGAACATCAGATCAGATTTGCTTCTTTAAGAACACACAAACCTTTCAGAAAACACAAACTCTTAAGAATCTACACTCACTATTTTCATTATCATTTTATACTGTTACACTGTTTATATTGACCATTCTAGTCATAGTTTTTGCACATTTCTTCAACAGTCGCACATTTTTTTGGACTTATATTTATATACAATGCACAGTGATCTGTCCACCCACTCAGGGCAGGTTAAATATCACCGTTACCTTATTTTATTCTCCTTATTTGCACTGTTTCATTTTGTTTCACAATAGCTTTGTCTGTAAAGTGCACTTGTTCACTACATAGGGTACTATGTAGTGAGTCAGTCATTTTGGTGTCTGAAATTTTAACCCACTAGTGCACTACAAAATCGCGGCATGACATGCCAAAATAAAGTGTTCAGACACTGTACACTACATGAATACACATATACCATCATGCACTGCGGGTTCCTTTTACCGTGCCCTACATAGTGAACGAGTGCACATTTGTTTCTCTGTACACTGTATATGGTTGAGGTGACAAAGTTCATTTTGACTTTGACTTTAAGACCTGCTTGACGTTATCAGATATTTGTTTAAAATTTTATTCCCAGTTACTGAACTGGGAGGAAATTATAACAAGCTCCAATTAAGAAATCTGTTTCATTTGACATTTATCCAGTGCTTGTATGTTTTACATGTTTTCTTTAAAGAGAACAAAGCACCCATGAACGTCACTCTGGATAAGAGCGCCTGCCAAATTCTGTAAATATAAATGATGATCCGCCGAATGATGATTCCCAAATGATTCCATGCCTGATATTTTACATTTTCTTTATTTTTGTACCTTTTTGAAATATGATAAAGCAATGGCACATAGCAAGTAGATGTTTTATAAGATATCATTTAGATATTATGTAGGCCTTGGCTAAATCATTTGCATATTCATTCATTACATTCGTTTTTGATTAAATAACTGGCATTCAGAGGCTTTGCCTTTTTTAAGGCACGGAATTTGTAGCCTACACTAAAACGCTTCTCATCAGTAAATACCATTTAAAAGGCCAAGGGTAAATTGCTAAGAATAAATAAATGATGGCAACTTTAGTTTATCACCTGACATCAGAGTGCGGAAACCTGTACTGTTTTACAAGCAGCCTTTGAAGATAAAAGAACCAAGAACAAAGAAATTACATGTGTGGGAACACTTAAAAGAAAAGCAAATGACAAGAAATGTTCAGAGGAATATTTGCCATAAGTGATCCGACTCATGTTTAGACAGGCTCGTAGTTCCATAAACCCCATAGATATGGCTAAGATTTTTTTATTTTTTTGATTAATTTTTTATTACTGCTTTTCATAAAAAGTTACTAAATAAAAATTAAATAAAATTACTCACTAAAACAAAAAGAAAAGCTATGAGAGGCTACTACTGCGGCTTCTATAGCAACATGCAGTGTGCGAGCAGCTGTATGTTGCTCTTAGTGTATACCCCCTAGTGGATATATTTTGTACTGCAGCAGTAAGAATCCTTAAAAATTACAAAACATATTTACTTTTTTAGAATAACTGTTTGAGTACTTGTTTGGAAATTACATTCAGGGCATTCTATTCAGACCTAGTTATTTATATTTATTTATAAATGCCAGATAACAGTTACATTTTAAGTTATTAATATAGAGCCGCGAGTACCATGTTTGCTTAAATATTTTCAGTCACAAAGGTTTTGCCGGCTTGTAATGTTGCGGAAAGTCGTTTGATATCTCGCCAGCTTTTGGCAAAGCTTAAACAAGCCTTAGGTGTGAAATCTGAAACTAAACATGTAACTGGAAGTATCAGAGCCTGTAGTTGTAAAGTGTTTTATTCAGTCAGTGTTTTATTGATCATCTTTATTTCTAAAATGTTTTCTATGAAAAAAAGTGCACGTTATTGTAGATGCATGCATAAGTGACATTTGCAAAATGTTTCCACTTCTTTCTGTGGACTTTTAAATAGAATCCACATATGATACCTTGCATCCGAGCCTAGCTGTCAGTGCGTCTTGGATAAATGTGTAGGTTACAGCTCGTACATGCACAGCAAGTGCACAATTAGACACAGTAGGGCTATAAAAACACATCTCTGTATTAAAATAATTGCCATATGTTCCCTTCAGTGCCCTATGAATGCCTGTCAATACACAGTGCATAGCCCGCCCAAGCTGCCATGCTTAAACTTTGAATTATTTGCCCACAATTAAAGCAGGAGCATCCCGTTGATAATTTGATTCTGTTGTTTGCTCTTGTGAGCCAAATATTAAAAAACAGCTCACCCCACCCCCCCACCCCAAACCTAATTCTAATATATAGCCCCGTTATGGATAGAATCTTAAGTAACCGTAGAGCCTCAGTTAAAACATCCAGGAGTAAAAAAAAAGTAATAAATGGACACAAATTTGATAAATGAAGAAATTAGGAATGAATTAAACTGTGTAATATTTAACTGTCATTTTTCTTCCCAGCACAGACAGGTCTGCCTAATCAATATTTAATGTATATTTATGGTGCCGTGCCCTGCATGTGTTATTTCCCTGCGCTCATTGATCTGCCATCAACAGCGCTTGACTCTCGGACAGCGATGCATGCATTTTTTTTTTTTTTTTCTGCCCGCTGCCGACTGTGGGCTCATGTAATAGTGATGGAGGATGTAAATCAGGGTCATCAATATTGATTTGCATGTTACTTACACCTCCGCTGTGAGAGGTGGACCCTGAGGCTTATGAGCAGGAGATATATTGCTTGTGACAAAAGGGGGGTTGGAGTAGGAGGATATCTGACCGCTCAGACAATCTGAAACCTGTGTACTTCCGTGCGTTCGCCTTTTTTACAGTCGGGAAGTGGAGCAAGTGCTTCAAAACGAAAGCATGGTGGAGGTTACCATGTCAAATGTGCCACAGAACACAAGCCCCAGCTAGAAATAAACCACAGATCCACATTTGTTTCAAATGTGACTTGTGACTTGTGCAGTTGTTTCGAGTTCCGTTTGAGAAGAAGACGCAGCTCGGCTCGATCTTCCCGCGAAAGCAATTTATGCCTGACTTTTATTGATTTGTGTTATTCCACCCAGCAGCCAATAACGCGTGTTATTTAACTCTCTGGCGTCTGAGTCTGTATAGGATCTGTCATTCCGTGGCAGACGGGTTGTGCTGCAATTCATTTGTGATTTCAGAAGACTTTTGCCAGAGGCGCAGAACTTGTCATCCCACTTCAATTTGGGCTCGTTTTTCACATCGTAGGTACAGTGTTTGAGAATCTTTGTGGGGAGAGAAAACGAGGGGGAGTTAGATGAAAGAAACGGGGGGGATCAATGTCATTCAGACAATAGGGAGAAGAATGACACAAGATCGCACGGCGTACTGATTTAAAGTAAAGCCACCTCTCAGAAAACACACTCTCGCTCCTTTTAAGTCCCCGCCGCCGACTGACAGGAAACTATATGCCACACGGAAAGTCTATTCCTGTCAGATACCTTTTCTCTCTCACTCTCCCTGGCTCTTCCGCAGAAGGCATGGATAAGTGTTGACCCGCAGCATCTGCGTTAGAAAACAGACTTCATTTTTCAGGAAGGTTTGGGATCTGACATGTGAAGGTCAGCAGATGAAAGGGAAATCAAAAGCAAGCTTCTTGGCAGACCCAGCCAGTACGTGTGTGTTAAGGTTTTTTTTTTTTCCCCTCTCCCTTCTCCTCTCCATCTCTCCCTCGTGCTTGTCTTCGGAAGCCAGAGCATCTTAACACTTCACAGAATGCGAGTGCTAAGGGGTGTGTGGGCGGGCTGTGGATATGGCTGCAAATGGAGGACATGCTAAAGCTATTTTAACTGATCATCTCCCAAATGTGCCTACCTTGCTTCGCTCTTCCGTAGCCTCCGAAGACAGACCAACGTTTTTGAACTTCCTGAGCATGTGCACCAGAGGATTTGGCTCAAGTGTAAAGCTGAAAATAATTAAGAATTGGATTGGCTCAGTCTGTGAGGGGTAAATGAGTTTGAGTCAAGGGTGAGTAATATGATGATATGTTATTGTTACTATGAGAGATTAAGGTATAATATGGTTTTCAGAGTCCAAGCATTAATTAGCCTGCCCAGAGAACCCCCCCCCCCAAAAAAAAAAAAAATTGCCACACCGAGTGTCAGTGCTATATGTGAGAGACCACTTTTGCCTGTAAAGACACCATTGCTTATGAAGCATGGCAGTTGCTCTGCTTAAATGTACAAATGAGCACAAATGTATTTTTTAGTTCCTTCATGCGAGTCTCTGAAGAACCAGTGGGTTAATTTTATTTTCTCTGGAAATGTGCCGATAATACAGAGCTGGTCTTGCTGAACGGCTGAAAATTAAGTCTGGATCAGTTCTGAATCTCCTTGGCTCGGCTACAAACCTCGGACAAGTAAGTCAACTTAACGCTATATCAATTTGTTGCTTTGCTGTATATGGTGACTGAGCTTTTTACCCTTAGAATGTGGCTGAAACATTAGCTCTGCAGCTAACAGCTAACAGCCCAGTTAGCAGGCTACTGTCGCAAATGTAAAGGTAGATAGCATCAGGTATGTGTGTGAGTGGTGTGTGAATACACACATTAACTCCAGTGTTTGTTATTTGGATAACTGTGCTGCTGTTAGCGTTATCTGCTTTTCCCCTCATTGAAATGACTATGAGTGAGTAACTCTGCAAACCAGAGTGATCAGATGAGCTGGCCTCCATCATGCTCCGCCTCTCTCTTCTTTCTTATCGTTTAAAGCTACAGACACAGAAACGGTGCGTCCTCGCATTGTGGGACTGACACTAAGTGGCAGTAATTTTGGAAAGAGACTTCAGAGACAGTATTTGGGACCACTAAGACCTGTATAAAAGCATTAAAAAATCTGCATGTCATGGGACCTTTAAACCGTACTGCGATGATACGAAACTTGCAGCACACCTTGATTCTTCAGTGTGTCTCAGTCCGGTAACGGTGGGGTTGGGGCGTGGTTGGTGACTCTGATACAAAGTTCAGGCTTCCTCTCCTGCACCGCTCCCCACAGATTACAGTACTGTTGCTTTAATTATGGATGCAAAGTCAAAATGTGTAAAAGTGCCCTTTACCTCGCCTCTGTTCAGAATGCAGGGGGCCGAGTGAGTCATCATCAGCAGTACTCGCGAGTACTTTTCCTAAATTACTTTCTCTCTGTCATAGAAATTAAATCTGAAACTTTTTTTTTTTTATTCCCCAATCTGAAATATTTTTTTATCTTTTGCTTTACAGCTTACTCTCAGATGAGAGAGGGGTGATTATTTTGGTGTAATTACATTCTTTCTGGCTGGCATTATCCTCCACATCATCAAAAGATAGCTACGAGAGAATAGCAGCAATTTGCGCAATCTTCCGTTTCAGATATGGTTGCTTTGCATATGAAAAGATGTGGCACTAGCAGTAATTTAAAGCCTGCAGTATTCTGCCGCTTTAAATCAGCAGTTAGGTCAACAGTGTGTTTGGTTTCGACTCAGTATACTCTGGGTCTGCTGCTTGTTTTAACAACAAAACCACTGTTTGTTTGTTTTTTGCAAGACATGTGCAATGGACGATTGCATCGTCCACACTCCTGCCGTTGTGAGAGCTACAGTATTCCTTGATGGACGGTGTATTTTTCATTAGCCCGTTCTCTCTGCCCTCCACGTCCTCGTCCTTTCTCTTAAGTGAAATCTAGGGAAGCCATCTCTCCTCAGCTCATTCATCTCTGTTCCTCATGGCTGGCGGAGGGCCATGCTGGCCTGGTGGTTTTTGCCACGCTGGTTGATGTCAGCTTGAAGGTAGAATTGTCTTCTCTTATCTCTGGCCCAGCACTGTTCTTCAAGAAGTGAGGAAAACTTTGCAAAGTACTTTCCAGGTAAACATCAGAAAACTGTTAGAAGATGGGCTGTTTCCTTGGTGTGTCATTAGAAGGTTAGCAAGACAGGTTGGTGCACACACACACACACACAATCACACACACACACACAAACACACACACACATACACACACTTATGATGGAACCAAAGCAGTAGCGTTCAATCTACACTGTTATAATAATGGTGCCTCTTTTGGTTCCCTGAAGAGCCACTCAGTGATGGTCGTATAAAGTAATGGTTTGGCAAAAAATCAGAATTTCACAATTTCCCACTAGTTGGTCAGCCAAGTTGGGTTTGGAGCCCAAATGTGGCTTCTTTAATGTAGCACTGGAGCTAAAAGGTCAGTGTAGCTAACAAAACTCCAGAACTTTCTATCCATAGACCATCAGACCAAATCCAGCTCATTATTGAGTGCACACTTCTAAATGTGACACTGTGTGACTTACTGTGAGCAGGGATTAAAAATGAACCGCATTTCATTGCTACACGCAGCTATTTTAGATAACACTGTGGCAACTGTAGGAAAGACTGATCTTGGATCAGATTTCTCTGTATTTATAAAGATTGTTGTGATAAAACTGATTCTACATCAGCACTCCTACTACAGAGGTGGATTGTGAAAACAGACACCATTAAAAAGGCTGCAACAGTTTCCTAATCCAGATTTTGGGGTCTAGCATTAGGTAGTACCTCGTACCCTAGTGGTAAACCTAGTGTGTGGTAAGTGGGAAAATGTGTAAAATAGATTTTTCTCCTCATGAATGATTCCTTTAAGGAGCTGTAAAGGGTACCTCAGTGGTGTCACTAGCAGCCTAGGAATTCGAACCCACAACCTTCTGATCGCAAGGTGACCTCCCTAACCACTAAGAACCTTTTAAAGTTGAAAGAATCTCCACATAATATAGAAGCTGTGTACCAGGTGAAGGTTTTTACCTGAATCAAGCCAAGAATCATTTAGCAACACATATTTTAGAGAGTGTGCGGCAAAGTCTGCTGTAGAACGTCGGGAAAACTTGCCTTGGGTATTTTTAGGCCTGGGCCGGCTTCCTCAAGCCCGTTTTTGTCCTCGTCATTGACAAGCAAAAGTAGCAGGAGCGTCTGAGTCTGCCAATTCTGTTTTTGTGTTGATGATAGCGGGAGGAGGCAGCGGCGGAAGCGCGGGCTGCTAATGAAAACGCACTGAAGCGGGTTAAACGAACGAGAGCTCCAGCCAAGGCTCTTTTGATTGTATAGCAGGGAGTACCATAGCAGTGTGTCTCTCTCTCTCTGCCTCCTCATTTGCATCCGATGTACTTAATAAGAGTCTCTCCCTAGAATGCAGATTACCACACAAACAAAAGGGGAGAAAAGTACTATTTTTGCCCGCCTGGGTAAGTGGTTAGCACACTGTCCCTTCTCTCTGCATTTCTCTCAGCTTTCCGCTCGCCTTTGTCCAAACGCCATTTAACCAGCCTGGAGGATTCTTCTTCATGGTTGACACTCTTAACTGTGTTTTTGAGGGATTATAAACGTCGTCTTTGTTGGGTTTATCAGGCCGATCTGAAAAGTGCAGATCTGTTTGTTTAATTATGCCGGTCTTTAATTACGAGCAGATGCACAATGTAGAAGCGTGCGGCAGCCTGTCCAGGTGCGTGAGGCTCTCCACACTGATGGAGGACGGTTGTGGAGAGGCGAGAAAGGGAGCGTGACTGCGTGTTTGTGAATATTTGCGGTCGCTACATGTATACATTTTCCACTCGAGAGAACATGGCCACATTCGGGACGAGAGAGTTTCGCAGCGCGTCCGTAATGAACGGTGTTTTCCGGCACACTTGCCCGAGCGGCTCCTCAGACACAGGCAGCTCCCAGGTGACTGATAATAACACAGTAGGGACTCACTATTGGCATCCTAATAGCTTAGCCTTCTTTAGACCAAGGAGTGGCGGTGGCCTAGTGGGTAGAATACTCGCCTCTGGTCCAAGAGGTCATGGGTTTGAAACCTACCTTCAGGATACCACCACTGGGTTCGCCTTGTGATCAGAAGGTTGTGGGTTTGAATCTAAAGGCTGCTAGTGATGTACCCTTGAGCAAGGTACCGTCTCCCAGCCGCTGTGTTCCTGGCTGCCCGCTGCTTCACTTGGTGAATGGGTTAAATACAAAGGAAGAAGTTCACGCTGTGGTGTGTTCACATATTACAGAACAACCACTTTACACTTACACATTCTTCCTATATGGAAGATTTTTACCATCTAGTATTAATATAATACCAAAAAGTAAGACCATCTCTTTTTTCCCCTGAATTTCTGAAAGTCTTGTTAGCACTGTTCCCAGCTCAGATTGCACTTGAGATGTTCTCAGGCACACTTTAGAGACCCATGTACAGTAAGCCTATTTTAAAATGTGTTAAAGAATGTGAAAAGAGCAATTAGGTATTTACAGATAAAATCAATAAAGGCAGCGTGCCAGGTGTTACCACAAGCCTCTTAAACTATGTTTTCTTTAATAAGAGTTAAAAACACTGTAATTGCTATAAATTCACCGCCCAGGAAACTGTTCAGGCTGTGAGCATCATTTACACACACATACAGAGCATTTACTGCTGGCTTAGAGAGAACTGAACAGGAGTTAAATTAACAGTAGCTGCTGTAAAATTAACCCCTTAAACTCCTTAAAAGTATGTGACCCTCTTCACTCTGATAACGTTCAAACTTCTATAGTAGTTTTGTAGTCGGTTATTGGGTTATTGATAGTAGTTCCTGCATAATACATCACCAATACATACCTTCAGTTGGTGCAGACTCATTCTCATGATTTAGGATGCAGTATGACTGACTGTGATATTTAAAAATGAACAAAATTTCACCGCTACAGGCATCCATCTCAGACAGCACCGGGGCTGGTGTTCACGAAGCGCTCGTAAATTAGAGGTTGGAGTCCTAACGTGTGCATGAAATAAATAAAGCTCTGGATGTGGTTTGAGAGCTGATGTATTTTTATCAAAATAATTTGGGCTGTTTGGATAACTAACAACATTTGTAAACCATGTATGCCTTGCCTGATCGATTACATGTGTTGAAAATCACTGCTAGCAGAACGATTCCTTGAAAAAGATTCATATGGGGCGGTAGTGACCTTTTGGGCAGGACACCTGACTCTGGACCAATTGGTCATGGGTTCGAATCCTACCTTTAGCAAACCACCACTGGGTTCCTGTTGCTCAAGGCAGACTGCCCCCTGGAATGGAAGTTGTTTTGCCAAAATGCTGTAAAAGTAAATGTAAGACATTCTTTGGTAGCTGGTGGCTTTGTGGTTAAGGAGTTTGCCCTGTGATCAGAAGGTTGTGGGTTCGAATCCCAAGTTGCCCCAGGCAGGCTGCCCCCTGTAGTTAGGAAATGGAAGTTGCTTTGCCAAAATGCCATAAATGTAAATGCAAGACATTCTTTGGTAGCTGGTGGCCTTGTGGTTAAGGAGTTTGCCCTGTGATCAGAAGGTTGTGAGTTCGAATCCCAAGTTGCCCCAGGCAGACTGTCCCCTGTAGTTAGGGGATGGAAGTTGCTTTGCCAAAATGCCGTAAATGTAAGACATTCTTTGGGAGCTGGTGACCTTGTGGTTAAGGAGTTTTCCCTTTTGATCAGAAGGTTGTGGGTTCGAATCCCAAGTTGCTCCAGACAGACTGCCCCCTGTAGTTAGTCCCTTTGGATAAAAATGCCTGCTAAATGTCATAGATGTAGAGACCTGTAAACCTGGAGTTCAAGGCCTTTATTGTGGTGCGAGTGCTACAAAGTTTATACTTTTGCACCAACACCTTGCTGCAGTTCCACTCGACAGTGCCCCTAACAATAGCACATTGAGCAAAGCTTGATATCCGATGCCACTGAGCCACAGATATTTAGAACATCTCCGCACCCGTGGAGTTTGGCAGTGATTGGGCCGCCAGGGTTAAGCTGATGAGGAGGTAGCTTCTGTAATGAGCGACCGCTGATGGAGAGGGGGGTGCTGTGACCCAGGCACAGACAGCCTTCTATCCAGGACAGCTTTGAGAGGGCTAACATGACCTACCCCACTCAGCTGTCAGCTAGGAGGCATGTGATGTTGTCATACTGATGGCCCCATGACTGACAGGACGGGACCATTTGTGCAGCGCTCTCCGTGTTCTTCTCTCCCTCCTCATTAAAACCAAAATGAGTGGGAGAGATCTCTGTCACTCATGTGGCGAAGCTACATGAGCATTAATATATACACTCAGGAGAACCTAGGAAGGTGGGGGTTTCCATCCCCCCCCCTCCACTGTTCTCAACCAGGATACTTTTTGGACCTCATTTCTCACCTTCACTTTTGGACATGTGACAGGAAATGAGGCCGTCTCCTGTGCCATTATGCTGCTGCAGTCACCTGCCAGACTTTGAACCCGGGAGCAGGTCTGTGTGTGCATGTCTGAAGGTGAGCATCAGGAGAGCTTCCAGGCTTTGATGTGAGCAGAGCTGACTGTGGCCAGAGCCGACCCGGCTACAGACTGCGGGCCAGCCAGACAGCAGAGCCGCGCCGAGGCTGCTCCAGGCTGGCTGTGGTGTGAGTGGAAGAAGCCTCTGTAGAGGCAACAGATGTGAATTGTCAAACACTTTGTGCAGCACCCAGGCCAGTCCTCTTCGTGGGCCTGTAATAGAGGTAGAGTCCGAAGGATAGCACAAGCCAAGGTCTTAGCAATGGTGTTTTCGTGGTGGCTTATAAGATCTCAGAAAATCTCAGCCAAAGAGTTTAGACTCTGAAGCGTTCTCGTATTGATTTTCCTTTCAGTGACTCAGAATGCCTCTGTACCCTTTCTGTTAAGTAAAAGACAAGCCTCGCACTTTGGACTTGGCCAGGGGGGCTTGACGGACACAAAAGTTTCAGAAACAAATATTTGATCACTGTAAAATGCGATATCAGTGATCGACATTCGTATTTTTAATTTGGGAAAATTTATGGTATGATATCATGTAGGTATCATACAGGTATGGGCATTTCAAGCAAAAATACGATTTGTTATACACTGGGAACTGTTGGATGACTCCATTTGGTTTTACCAAAAGTGTTATGTCTGGCAAATGGTGGCGGAACTGGGGACTGAACCCCTGTTGCCTGGGGGCAGAAAGCAGTGGCCTTACTGGTTGGGCGACCCAAACATGGAGGTTCTATTTATCGACTGAACCTCAGGAAAAAAGAATAAAGAGAGAATAAAAGCTAACAGAAAGATAAGAAAGATGAGTTACGCTAATAAAAAGACTGATGGCTGAATATCTCTGAAAGTGAGATGAGACAAAAAATAAAGACAATAAAAAGGAAGATAATGCCATGCGAAGACGATCACTATATCTAAAGCGAAAGAGACTCAGAGGTCTAAAGGTGAGGGGCGAACGAACAGAAAAGACAAGGGAAAAAGGGAGAAAGGAACAAAAGAGAAAACGTAACGAGAAGGACGATCAAGGAATTAAGAGAATGAAGGAAAACGTAATAAAGAGCTGAGAGAGAGAGAGGGTTACCCTAACGATTACATTTCCAAATGACCTCAAAGTGAAAGAAAAGTACACGAACAGGCATCATCACAATTTACAAAAGACATAATAAATAACCGGAAGTGAGTGCACCCACTGACATGTGGAGGAATGAATCAAACGGAGGGACTAAAATGGAGATGGAGTGAAAATAGTCCCAAGGAGATCCCAGGAAAGGTCAGAAGAGACCTCCGAAGGTAGAAACACAGTAGACACGCGAGTTTTGGCGTTAGGTGTGAGAGCAGTTTAAATCGTGACACTAATGAGGTGATCAGCGCTGACAGGTGAGCTGACAGGTGGGTGAAAAGAATGAATAGCGATTAAAGAATACTGCCCCCAAGTGGTAGCTGGGGATATAAATACGATAAGAAAGAATTTGATGAGAAAAGTTTTTGGTCCTTTGCATGATTAGTGCAACAGAAAAATGAAAGATATTAAGACCATTGAATAGACAATAAACAATAGTGTAACACAATTACAGAACACTATTGTAACAAAATCACTGCATCACTGACTTTGCTGTGTTTAGTGTCAGCAGATCAGTAGTGAAGAATGATTTGTGACAGTGTTCATGTAAAATCAATAAAATGCAATAAAATAGCAACGGATGATGAGATTAACTTTCAGTAACGTTCAGTCAGTTCTAACCGTTGCATACCATACACTATACACCCATGGAAAAATATAAGAGACGCATAATTTTTTTTCTGGTTATTGCAGTTGTAATTTGCGTGAGTGTGTCTTTGTTTTATACACTATTGACCAACACTTGATTCAAAATGTAAAAATAATACAGATAAAACATCGTGCTGATCACAGATCTGTGTGTAGCGTTTCCTGCAGGTACAGTGTTTGTGATGAAGCTAGTTCTATGCTGCATGATAGTTGGTATAATGATGATATAATAAT
>JBBJLR010000037.1:14973796-14985643 GCA_037577145.1 Brachypetersius gabonensis
TTTAAGAGAGAACCAGAGATTAGTTTTCTTTGAATTATTCAGGTTCTGGAAACACTGCAGCATTTCTCTTATTCTGATCCTTTAAAATAATGAATGATTTAAAGAACAATATTTTTATTTGGAAATGAGGAGAAATATTATCAGCAGTTCTTAAAAACGCAGGCAAAGCTGTTCAGTTCAGTTCTTGCTCCTGTAAGGTGTACAGTGGCCCATACAGCATTTCCTTGCTCTATAAACAATGCACCTCTGCATTGTGGCGATATTCTGATGCCTGGCCAGGCTGAGATGACCTAAGAGATCACCTCTTCCCTCATCCATGCATCGGAGAAACAATCAGCCCCGGCTCGCCTGGAACGCTGCTTTCTCTGCTAATTGGCCGTGTGTCCAGCATACAAATATTGACATAAATAGCCTTGTGTGTTGTAATTAACTGGAGAGGGACTGGAGATATGTTTTCACCCTCTTCACAGGGGAGGCTACTCTGCACTCTGAGATTCAGGTCACTATCGGAAGGGATGTGAGGGGGAGATGGGGTGGTCTCAGTAGGCGATGCCAGTGAGGCAGCGTGGTAATCATGTATAAATTGCACCTCCTGCCTAGCCTCAGACACATAGCTTGAATATGTCACACTCTCTGATGCTGAATACTAATTTGCAATTCGAGATTCAATTAAGTAGTAGCGCCGATAAGCGGCAGATAAGTGCCGCATGCTGGAGGAATGACGCAGAGAGGGCATGCTGTTCTTCCTCTTGTCCATGTCTCATGTGCAACATGGTCATGTCCGCATCTCTCAGGAGGCTGTCAGTCGTGTTGACTGGCGCATCGCTGTGCGACGCTTAATGTGTGAAAACATTGCGGCGGCGGCTCAGAGAGGGTCATTTCGGCCAGATTAAAGCGGAGATCTCCCTCTGCTTCGTTGGGCAGATAAGGAAAGGGATATCATAATGATTTGACTTCAGAGCGCCCTGGCTTGGCTTGGTCAGTGGCGGTAAACTGTTCGGGGAAACGGAGCTGTAATAGTGAGAATAGTGAGGTTATCAAAAGCCTGCTTGCTTTCCTCAGATTTGTCAGTGCACAGATGCCCCCAAAGAGCTCCCTTGTCAGACGGTGTTTGAAAAGGCGGATGAAATATAGCCATATGCTGCCATTTCTGATTAACTGTCGTGAAACAGCTCTCCGCCCTTGTTGTCTCCCTTAGGTATGAAGTAGTAATTAAAAGTTCATTACCAACCCGTTAGTCGAGGTTTAATGAGGTATTGGAGCTGTGCGGAGGGCAGCGTTGGGCCAAAACCAGACAATGTTGTTTGAGGGACTGAAGCAAGACATATTCCACTGGTGTAAGAACACAAGACCTTAGCTGTCTTTGGGACGCTGACATTTGCGGGGGTTACGTTAGAAGAGCACCCGCCAACTGTGAGAAAATGTGAATTTGTGATGTAGCAAAAAATGCTTATAAACACCAAGTTTTATAGTCTAAACCGCAAATATGCCCCCAAATATGATCCAAAACACTTTGTTTTCATTTTGAACTCAGCTTAATACATTACCCTTTAACAAATTGCAAAGGTAAACTTGAGAGCTCCACACAGGAAACAGAGATGCGTCACAGGGCAGCAGCCAATCAGCAGCAAGGAAAAATGACTAGCGCTCTCGGATTGGCTACTTTCAAACCCCCCGCCTCTGAGTAGAGCAGTATATCACCATCCCAAGATGCACATTCTTTGTATTTGTCTAATAAAACATTTCTATTGTATTGTTTTATATGGGAATTTACATTTATTCTTGTTACAAAATTAGTAAATTATATTTTTCTTAGTAGTTTAGCACTAAAATGCATGAAAAATGATACATTGCCATGAAAAAATGGTTTTCTGCCAACAATTAGTTCAGTTCTAAGAAAAAATCCACAAATGACTGAGGCAGAGAATGCTGTAAATGAAAGCATGATGCTTGATATTGAGTGAATATACACCTGAGTGACAGGTAATGATAGGGTGGCGTAGACTGAAGGGTTGTTGCATCAGACTGATGAGTTTGAGAGCTTTTGATTTCAGGTTTAGACCAGAAATATAGTCAATACCTGGCCTATGCAGCATCCAGACTCACTGAGCCCAATGTACTAAGCATTTTGTGGCCATTTCAGGTGCAAATCGGATGCATTCAGCCTGCGTGTTATGTACGAAACTGAGTCTAAATGTGCAGTTTATAGGCTTTGTGCTCTTTTAAAGCACAAAATGTGTTTCTCACCCTCATACATATGCATTTGATGGATGGATGTGCAAAAATGTTTAAGGATCACCCAGAAAGTAGGCGGAGATAGGCTTACTTGTGTGGCTGATTATATATCGCGCTCAATTAAATAAAGTTTGAGAGGCGCACGGCGGCCTCATTTGCTGTTGCGCTACAGTTTTATAAATTGAGCATTTAATTCAGGTGCTTTGTGAGCACATATTGAGATCATTTCAATGCATGTATTGTGTAGCATTTGTGCTCGTACATATATATCTCATTTCTTAACATAGGGAAACAGGAAAAATCAGAACGGCTGTGAACGAATTCTACTGCTATTCCAAAAAAAAAAAGTGCATCGCTTTTATTGGAGCAAAGAAAAGATCATGTATTAGATATATTTTTGTTCAAGAGAACCACTTCTGTCTTGTCAAACCCTGCCGTAAGTGTTGAACAGGCAGAAGCTTGCCAGGAGTACAAGACAGCTTTGGCCAGACTTGGCTGACTATAGCACCTTTTGCTGCAACACTTAGAATGAGTTATGAATTGTGTCACGACATTCAAAATACTTTTTCCATCTTCATTTCTTTCTGCAGGCCATCTAGTGGCTATTCATATTGTACGAGAACGTATGATTACATTTCAAAGCTACATAGGCAACTTTTTTGTGTACATATTGTATCTATATTATAAGTCTATACAATACTGTATCCCTGCTGTGTCCCCCCTATTATTTACATTTTTAAGGTTTAGCATATTCAAAGATATATATTTATACAAATATAGTTTAATTTTAAGTTTTTTTAACCATCATGTTGGTCTGTGTTGTGAGTTTGTTGTATGTTGCACATGTGCATATGTGTTATTTAAGTTCCAATGATTTATGTCTTTGTTGTCAGGAGGATGATATTTTGTCTCACTGTGTAGCTTAATGTATATGGGTTGGATGATAATACAGCTCTACTTGAAAAGGTGAATGAGTTGATGTGCAGCCCTTAATTATAGAAGAAGTTAATCGTATATTTACAGCTGTGACGTACCCGGTCAGCCGCCACTAGAGGCCGCCATTCCTTGATATATGTGGGGACTTTTATGTTGACACATGGGTGTGTTTACCCTGGCCGGCTCGTCAGTACGGATTCACAGCCGCGCGGTGGTTAAGGAATAAGTGACGTTTTGTTTCGTTGGTTCTGGTCTGTGTACATGTGGTACTTAAGTTCCAAAGTTTCATGTTTTAGTCCACCTTCACATTTCCCCTGGTGTACTGTATGCCTATTCTTTGTTCTCGTATTAGGGAGGAGTTTTGTTTTCAGTTTATTTAATAAAGCTGTGAAAAGCTGTTGAAAGTTTTGCTGCTAAAACTGTGTGCTAAAGTGGAGAGGCAGAGCGATGTTTAGCGCCTAGCCTTCTGAAAGGGCACGGACCAGGAGAGGAGGGGAGGCTTATTTTTTTATTTATTTTTTTGTTGTTGCTCAGGCTGACAGCAATCTGTTAATTAAGCAACCTAATGGCTGTAATTGCAACCATTCATGGACCCAGCTGCTGAGGTAATGCTAGGTTTGCTGTAGCTGCCAGGATTCAGCTGTCTCCGAGGTGAGAGCACTCAAAGGCTTGGCAGGCGGGGGGTCCGCGTTGACTCCTGCTCCAGGCTGATAGCAGCTGCTGGGAGCTGATCGGCCAGCTCCTGTCCCGCACCTTCACCTCCTCGGCCCCTCGGAGATGGAGCGGGGGGGCGGCGGGCCGGGGGAGCACGAGTGGGTGAGCGTGTGAACTGCAGCGTTCCAGTCGCAGCACAATGCTCAAGCAGGTGCACCCAAACAAAAAAGCAAAATCAACACAAACACTGGCAGGTTGTTTTTAAGTTGTTTTTTTTCCCCCTCTTCCACAATAGTGCCAGTTGCTGCAGCAGTCATAATGTCCTGTTGGCAGCCACAGGATGCTAATTAGTATTTTGGCACTGTTGACCCGGAATGGATGTGCTGGATTCCAAGCTAATCCCCTACACAGTTCAAGTTGACCTTAAAATCCTGCATATATCAAAGGATTTCCTGGGCTGCTGGAGCAGACAGGCCACGCTGTAGTCTTGTCTAAAACCACCGCATGCCAGGATTCATGGCCATGTTGACAAGTGCCTTGCACAACTGTGCAACAAAAACCCTACTGTATTTGAATACCTCCGGGCGATTTTTTTAAATAACGCTAGACGTTGTTTTATATATACAATGCCTATTTTGATCAAATTCAAAACTCCAAACGGTTGGATGAGCAGCGTTCAATTGGTTTTGGCGAGCGGCAGGGTGGATGGAGTTTTTATTGAAAGGGGATATTTGAGTGAATTGTAAACAGTGTTAACTCGTGAGTCATTATCCTAAAAAGAAAACAGAACCCAAACTGTAGATGTGTTAATGCCTACGGATGTACGGTCTCATTGAAAAAAAATGTCTCTGCAAGAATGTCTGCATGCATTTTGTTAGTGTCTAATGAGGTATGGTTGTGCGGGAGTGCAGTCGCTTGCCATAATGAAGAAGGCAAGTGTGGCATCCCACTGCCTTTTAGCAGACTACCAGCACTCTCATCCAGTGAAGATAATATTCAAAGAAGAAAATACACAGTGGCAGAAGCCTGCTAAATGGAGGGGAGAGAAAGCGATAATATGCGAATGATGTTTGACTTTTTCTCTTTATAAATGATGGAGTCTCGGTCCTCTGTGTTGGGTAAACATAAAAAGCTACTGTGGTGGATCCTGTAGAGCTTAAAGACCTCCAATTTTCTAACACCCAGGTTGTTAAATACATACAGACATATA
This sequence comes from Brachypetersius gabonensis, assembly GCA_037577145.1. Classification (NCBI taxonomy): domain Eukaryota; kingdom Metazoa; phylum Chordata; class Actinopteri; order Characiformes; family Alestidae; genus Brachypetersius; species Brachypetersius gabonensis. Next base: position 14,978,832 of record JBBJLR010000037.1, read on the forward strand.
TATGTATGTATATATTCAGGGGGTTATGACAGTTTCAACGTTTGTAGTTTACGACGCTCACACCCATAAAAAGTTTACAAAATTGAGAAATTAGTGTTTTGGCTTACGCCGTTGGCATTTTACGCCATTAGCATTCGTCCGTGTAGTTACGGACAACGAATAAGTTTGATTCGCCGGAAGAATACCATGACATTCCTGTTCAGCGGCCATTAGAGGCCGCTATTGTTTCAGTTTCTCACGTGAGACTCTTAGTTAGAAACGTTCTGTTACTGCCTTAGTTCACGTGTCCTGTCAGCTGAACCGTGTTTATATGAAAGGGATTTTGTTTAGTTATTGGTTCCTTGTGTTTTGGCACTTGTGTCTCTTTGCCTTTCTTATGTCTTTGAGTTCATGTTTGTCAATAAAACCTGCAAAAGGAACCCTGCGTCTGCGCCTTGCTACTCTCCACGAGCCCCAAAAGTGACAAATACGCAGAATACACAGAAACGCAGTAACGGCGTATTAGTGAAGGAGTTGGTGTACCCCAGTATGCATGCCTGCGCCACTCTTTTCTTTTCTGTTACTACAGTACAGTGTACAAGTACAGTATATACAGTATATGTCATTTTCCTTTTTCTGTGGCTTAGTTATGTTTTTATGATTTTACAGCTGTGTTTGGATCGGTAAGTGACTGAGGTTAGGGTGTGGTTCGACTTTGACCAAAATTTGGGTTACATCACTGTCGTAGGAACGGATCTGTGTTGTAACTCAAGCACCCCCTGTATATAAGTGTGTATATGTTTATACTTCTATATATACACATGTGTATGTATGTATATAGACTGTAATGGCAAGACATACATGAGGAGCACCAAATGCAAAATGTTCCTCTTTATAACCAAAAATGAATCGTGCTTCCAGGACTATCACAGCTAAACTATCCAGAGGATGTTCTATGACTAATAATTCACTGTTGAACTAAAATACATGATTTGTAGTGCTTGCAAGCAATATGCAGCAGAGGAGTGATGCAGAATTGTATTGTTTTGGGTTAATATCATATTTTTTATTTTCTAAATTCAGTTTTATTTTCACATGGAAGTCGTCTTGTTGTCCTCTACAGTGGACGTGCTTTAAAGTAAAAAGTATATTCAAAGAAATTTAAATTGTTAGGTGTATTTTAAGGCCCAAATAAATAGGAAATTACACCAAAAAGAAATTGTGAGACCCTTTTTTTCTTTGGTTCTCAAGAGGATATATATATATATATATTATATACTCAAACACTCAAATATTTATCTCTCTTAATCGGCTCCTGCTGGTAGACACATATTTAAGAAATTGTCAAACGCTGCGCCGAGGCACGACTGGCAGCTGTTATTTTGTTCCATATTTCATTTGAGAGAGTTAATGGAAATTCTTCATCTGTCTGTCAAAATCAGCTTTACCAACAAGTTGACATCAGTTCATATACTGTGGCATATAACGTCTGACAGTTACATTGTCCTGAAGTATCCGTGGTTCTAATATTGCATAAATTTAACTAAGACTGCATATGTGACAGCTGCTTAAGTAGTTGTTTTTTGGTATGTTTCCTGTTCCATATTCATGAACCGGGGAGCACCTTTCTCTGCTGATTGAAAATATTCTGATTAAATAATCTGATCTTTCTGGTCATGTTTTGCAATTTGTTTTTGTTTAAAAAGTAGACATTTTCTGATTTCTGAGTGACACAACCTGTTGGGAAGGCTGCCACGGTCGTCTTTGCCACTATCTTAAGGCACTTTTCCACAGGCATACAGGAACTGTGCTGTATCTAAGCTGTACTGCAACGGCATGAACATTGCAGCTCAGTTCTAACTCAATTCTTACTTCCAGTTTTTGGCCTGTTATCGTCCCAAAACCGCGTCCATGGAGTCGAACCAGTGGAAAGTCAGAGCTGCTTTTGTTATTGCTTGAGGTTTTTTTTCTCTGCTTTTCCCGTATGATGAGAACCGAACGCAGAAACTTGTTAGTGATGCCCTGGATCACCTTCACTTATTCCACAACGTTAAAGATTAAAGAGTCGTAGAAAACTCCAAACAGACAGTCACGCTTGTACTTCATCAACTTCCCAGTTGTTAGTTTGTGTCTCCACAAACCTTTTTTCATGTTATGACATTTCGACCAATCAGAAGGCAGTGGTCCAGTCAGGTCAGCTGCAGCCCACTTTTGACCAGCTCACGTATTTATTTGTAATGTAAAACTATTTATATTGTAATGTAAGTTGGTCAGTACTGTCACTTTTTTTCTTTCCTTTAAAAATTAAAACATAAATTAAAAAATTAGAAAACACATTCTGCTGTGGTGTGTTCACATAGGCCTCCTTCACTTTCATGGTCACTTTCAATGGAAGATTCATGCAGCGAATTATGAGAGTTAACAGTCAGGAGATTAGTTATTCTGCAAGGTTGAACAAGCAGAACATTCAAAAAACTCTGCGGCTCTTTGTGGAAATGCCTAAGTTATTCACACCAGTAGCTACAATCTAATGTCAGTATCGCTGCATTAGCAATGTTTCTATGCTACATTACTGAGCAGGAGCTATGTTGCTGAGTTGTGTTGGTAACTAATCGTAATCAGGCAATTTGGCAATGACATCCACATGCTAATGTTAACCCGGTCACATAACTATAGTAATAAGTAACCTTTACAGTTAATAATGTGCTGTAAATGTAGATAGTCATAGCCATTCCGCTGTAGTTTAGCTAAAACAACTTCTTATTAAACAGCTGTAGTTTTTAAGAAAGTAACAAAAGTATATTATGATATCAGTAATGTAAGTATAGCTTGTAAGTGGTGTTTGCTGCACATTCTTACAAGATTCAGTGCGATTTTTGCCAAATTCTCTCAAGTCAGAGTCAACATTATCGATGTTATTTTAACACCAGAAGAATTTGATATGCTTTCTCCAGGACGTGGTGCTACAAAAGAGTATCAGATAACATTGAAAACCAATGAATACAATAAACAAGAGACTATAAAACACCATGCAAAGACACTCTTCTGTACAATTTGCAAGTAATTGTATATAAAAGCCTTAGTCACAGGACAGTAGAGACCAGTGAGCCTAAAGAAGTAGAGCCAGAACAGCGATGAGTGTTGTGTGGCTGCTATTGTCAGTACAGCATGAAAAGTTCTACCAGCATAACCACGGACACAAATTAGTAAAGTAGAATAACTCTCATACAACCTAAAGCTAATGGGGCAACTTTTTTAATACAAGGCTAAGAAATGAACTCTTAAAAACTGTAATGTGATTTAATATACGACGACACTCAGGGAAGGCTTATCTCACTAACAACAGGTAACTTAATATGGCCCAGTGGTGTGGTCATTATGCAAATGTGGAATAATGAAATTAGAACTGTATTGAGTTTCCAAGTCATTTGTGCACCTGCCACATCGCATATTGCCCTCACATGCCCCTTAACGACGGACCGCCACTTCAGAGGCAGTAAGTAATACCCCTCCCAGCCCATGGTGTGTGGTAATTAGGCGGGCTGGGCTATGTGGGGCTGGGGTGTGATGGTGTTTGACTGGACTGTATTGGAATGGCTCTGCAGTTGGGGGAGAGAGGGCTAGTCTGCACACTCAGCTGCCCTGACAGGTGTGCACAACGCTGATGAAGCTGTCAGATGGTGCAAGTCTGGCAGCGCGTTACCTCCAGCCTCTTGGGAGCAGGAGGCGCAGAAGATGGTGGGTTGTGGAGGGGGTGTAGTCCTGACAGCGGACCGGAGGGACACAAGCCTGTTATTGCTTCTGAGCTGCTTGTGTTATCTCTGCCCTGCCATCGCCGCCACAGAGCACCTGTGAGATTGGCCAGACGGCAGCAGACGAGTTTGAGGGTGTGATGGAGGTGGGAATGAGCTGTAACTATCTCAGGGGCCAAGGGTCTTCCATGGGCCCCGCTGTGAGCACAGCACTAGCAGGGGACATGTTGCAGCCGTAATATCAGCCTTTCCCAAAGACGACAGGGTCTGACTGTTTCAGCACCCCTGTCTGGTGGAATGGACATTAGTTGCATGTAGAATAGACATACAATACATTGGGACGTGTGACCATTCCACCTACAGGGACTTGGGTTCAAGTAAGTACTTCAATATGGAGTTGGCCTCCCTTTGCAGCTTCCACTCTTCTTGGAAGACTTTCGACAAGATGTTGGAGTTTCTGTGGGAATTTGAGTCCATTCATTCTGTAGCATTTATGAGGTCAGGCACTGATGTTGAGTGAGAAGGTCTGGATCACAATCTCCATTCCAGTTCATCCTAAAGTGCTGGATGGGGTTGAACTCAGAACACAGAACTCATCCAGCCATGTCTTTATGTAGCTCGCTATGTGCACTAGGACTAGGGATGGGAACCAAAATTCGGTTCGAAAATACCCGGTATGTTTGTTTTTATTTCGGTTCTGTAAATCGCTTCTTAACACTAGAACGGTGACTAACTGGCTATACCTATAACGACTGTGTGCATCAATTGACCCAGTGCCCAGTTTCGCACAAGATGCTTCCTGATACAACGCTGCTGCAGTTTGTTTGGGCGTTTAGTCCTGCAGCCGGTACACATCCACGCAACACAGAAAGTGTCCAGTGGACTTTGGACCCAGAGCCCGTCGTACAGCGCCAGTCGCCGAATCAGAATCAGAATCGTGTTTATTGAACGACACATACAAGGAATTTGGTTTCTGGTCGAGGGTGTCTCTCAAGCACAACAGTATAAAACAATAACAATAAGTAAAATACGTGTTTACATGTGCCTACACCACACCCATATGCCTCTTACAGAGCTGCTGCTGCTCCAATAGGCCAATTGATGCGGCTCTGATTCTGATGAAATTACGTCAGTTGACGCTGTCAGCCGTATCAAACACCGCATCTGCAAGGACGTGTATGTTTATCTGTCAGGACCTGTTTTAGATCAGATTCGCTAGGTTTGTCCAAATACACATTTATTTTACATAACGTTACGTTCTTCAGTTAGTTGTTTAATGTAAGATTGCTAATTGTTTTATTGTTAACAAATCAGTTGACCGTTTGGTTTGAATCATTCTGTTAAAAGTTTGAATAAATAAAGATACCCATCCCTAGCTAAGACACAGTCATTCTGAAATAGAGAAGGTTCTTCCCCTAAACACTGGCTCCACAAAGTTGGAAGCATGGCATTGTCCAAAATATTGTGGTCTGCTGAAGTGTTAAGACTGTCCTTCACTGTAAGTAAGGCCCCCAAACCCTGAAAATCAGGTTTGTCCCAATACTTTTGTCCCTGTAGTGTAATTTGTGTTTGACTCCAATTTGTCTGAATGTATCAGGGTACAGTACACAAAGAGAACGAATGTAAACATGCAGCCTGCCCTGTATGTAAACAGGTAGGGATCTAAGCTGATCATGTTGAATAGATGTTTACATCCCGGGTGCTCAGAGGTTTTCATTATTACAGAAGTTCTGTAAACATTCATCCAACTCATGTTAGATTTATTAGGTACATGGATAATAAGTAATTCTGGAACTTTGCATTTCTTGAGAGACTTGTTACAAAATATCAGTGTAGATTGTATCAAGTTCATCTGTACAACATTGTAGGGTAGCAGAGGATACAAGGTCAGGGCCTGCTGCTTTCCTGCTGTTCTGTCTTCGCAACAGATTGCACACCTCATGGTCCATTATCTCAAAGTGGGAAATTGGGGAACTGACCACTATTGACTGTCTTTTTAGACTTTAATGGTCATCAGTATAATAAAACAATTCTGTCTGAGACTGTCAGGCAGCCTGAGGTCATCACTGACTACCGGCTTTATATTTGGTGAGCTGTTTAAGGCCTCACACCTCCGGGGTTGGTGGTTTGAATCAGGGTCCTTGTCTTGTGTGTGTGTGTGTGTGTGTGTCTGGAGTTTGCATGTTCTCCTCATGGTGGGTGGGTTCCCTCCAGGGTCTCCGGGTTTCTCCCACAGCCTAAAGACAGGCTGTCAGGTGAACTGGGGATTCTAAATTGATCGTAGTTGTGAGTGAATAGTGTGCACTAGTGAAGATTAAGCGGTTACAGAAAATGCCCGAAATTCTACCTCTGCATTTAAACCCATTCACAAAGTAAAGCAGCGGGCAGCCAGGAACACAGCACCCCAGGGAGCAGAGTGTGGGGACGGTACCTTACTCAGGGTACATCAGAGGTACCCTGAGTAAGGAACCCACAACATCCTGATCGCAGGGTGAACGCCCAAACCACCAGACTGCCAGCTGCCCCCAGGGACTACGCTCCTCATCAGGGAATCGAACCCCGGTCTCCCATAGTGAACACTATACTAACGAACATCATTACAATCTTGTTTTTTCATTGCATATTTATTTTAACGCACCTTTTATAGGGTTCACTGGGGAAACTTGCATCGGGACATTCATTATGATCATGAGATGATTCTCTGAGAATAGACCAATCACTATTGTCCAGTCAGGGGAGCTAAAAGTGCTCATGCATGAAAACATGAAAGGTACAATTTTTATTTATTGATGAAATGAAAAGTTGCTTTAATATATAAATCTTTTTTTTATTGTTTGTACATAAAACAAGGATTTTCAGTTGATTTCTTGCAGTTTGCGCAGAAATTTCTTGGGAAAATGTCACGGTATGCGTAGGGACCGTGGCGTGGTAGGGGAAGGACAGGGAACCAGAACGGAGAGACATGGTAAAGAGTAACACGGGTTTTAATCACAAAAGGGAAACAATAAACAGCACGAGGGCTGAAAACAGGGACAAACAGAAATACACTTTACCAGACAATCCAGGGAAACCAGACAGGGA
>JBBJLR010000037.1:15041316-15053822 GCA_037577145.1 Brachypetersius gabonensis
TTCTTTCTTTCTTTCTTTCTTTCTTTCTTTCTTTCTTTCTTTCTTTCTGTCTTTCTTTCTTTCTTTCTTTCTTTCTTCTTTCTTTCTTTCTTTCTTTCTTCTCATGAGATTTGTGGGAGCAGGAATTTTGAATATCTCAGCATCTTCTAGCTTGACCATTATAAATCAGGTGAAAACTAAAACATATGTATTTGTATTTGTTTGATTCTGTGAAAAGTTCATAGTTTAATCGTTCATTCCATACCAATTTGTGTCGATGAGGAGATATTTTATTACGATTTGAATGTGATGAAAAGTTTGTTGCGTTTTACGTTTTTGCATATTTCCATGATCGCGTGTCATTAAAGGGGAAAAGAGACTGAAGTGCAGACTTGAAGCTTTCGAAACCGAAGATGAACTTTAATTGCTGCACTTAATTATGTAAACATTATAGCAAATTAGAGCCAGTGATGGCACCAGCTCTCTACTTCTGAGCGTTAAAATCAGTGACTATTTTCCCTGAACCGGGGGTGTCAGACTCCAGTCCTGCAGTTACTGCTGGGGTTAATGATCTCCCTCGTTCGGCTCATGAAGGGCTGGATAATTGGCTGACGAGTTTAATCAGGTGTGTGGCTCTGTGAAGTGCTGTCCAGAGCTGAGGCTGCTTCGCGTCTCTATCTGCTGCAGTCGTCTTTCTGGATCTATTGAAAACAGACCAAACAAAATTGAAATGTAACATGACACTAAGCATTGAATCTGCACTTCGCCCAGCCAGCAGAAGGCGAGAGCATCAGCTGGAGCCCGGTGGGATGGGTCCGAGTCGCCTTGCTTGATTGACATTTGAACTTTGAACCTCCCGTGCGAGAGCTGGAGAGGAATCGAGCGGGGCAGGCTGCTGAATAAGGCATGAGGCTGGGCAGGTACACCATCCACAGCGGGGGCCCCTGAGGCTAATTAGATCCCAGGAAATCCCTTCCAGCTTCCATGCACCGAAGTCAAGCCAAGCCACGGAGAGAAAGCCCTGGACCTCCAAAGGTCATTGTTGTTTAAATGGGACTTGAGAGAGAAAGACGACAGAGTTGGCTTAAACTCCCAGCCGTGACTGTATGATGCCCATCGATTTAAGCGCTGAATAACAAATGTTAGGGAGAGGAAGTCTGCTCCAAGGCACGTTTGCCAGCGGTAATGAGATTCGGGTGCCAGGAGCAGGCTGTGAAGTCTGCTTTCTGCGGATTCTTCACGCTTAAAGGTGGGCAATATGGCAGAAATGTCACTTTTCGCAACACACAATGTTTCATTTTACTGGAGATTTTAAAATAGACTAAACAGTTCTATAAAACAGCAGCTGTACACTAAAGTGTGGTGTTTTTAAACATATAGTCAAGCTAAACAATTGTGAAATAAAACAGTTTTTGTGATGTGGTAAAGGAATACCTATAAATGCTCATTTTTATAGTCTAAACCCCAAAATATGCCCCCAAATATGCTCCCAAAACACTGTAATTTCATTCAACTCAGCTTAATACATTACCCTTAAAAATGTATAGATAAACTCAAGAGCTCCAAACTGTTGATGAAACTGTTCTGACGCAGGAATGCTGGACTGCGTCTGCCAGAGATGCGTCACAGGGCAGCAGCCAATCAGCAGCCAGGAGAAATAAATAACGCTCTTGGATTGGCTACTTTCAAACCTCCTGCCTCTGAATACAGCGACATCCCAAGTTAATAGTTGTTACAAAATATTTTTCTTAATAATTTAGTATGAAAATTAGATATCTGCGGTTTCCACGAATTTGGGGGGAAGGGCTTTGCAGGGATTTACTGTAGACCATTAAATAAGAAACAGAACAGAGAGTCAACCAGTCCATAAAACTTTCATCATGGGCTGACATCCAATCTGCTTTGTATTATTTAGTCCATACAGGGTGTAAATGGAAAATCGGCCGCCCATTTACAACCGATGCTGAAAACTTATTTACACATATATACATATATATACAGCATACAGCAGTTTAGATCCACCAATTCATGACTGATGCACGTTTTGCAAAATATTGATTGACACAAAGCTCTTCAGAACAAACTCGTGGTGAGATCGACATCAGCAGTAATTAACTCTCAGTTACAGCAAATAGCTCTAGTGTTAGCTTGGCTTCAGCTGTAGTGCTGGCTCACTGCAGGGGCAGAAGTTCTTTCATGCAAGACACTTAAAATTGTCAATTTAACGTCCAGTGACTGAAACTTTTCCCTGGTTATATTGATGTAAATATAGATCTTGCAATCCTTTTTAGCTTCAAATTGGACTACATTCATATTTTGCGAGTTCTCAAACATCTCACATAGTCAAGTTTTAAAAGGTTTTAAAACGCACTCCAGCGCTCATAAGTAACTTCTAAATGTCTAAATTGCTATTAACCACAATAGTGTGTTAGGTAAACTACTGTGCTTCCACATGCATTTTGACTTTCCACAATTAGGATCCAGTGCACCAACATCTCCAGTTCAGAACAGCATCCGAAGAGTGGTCTGGTGGGTTTTATATATATATATTAGATCCCGTGCCTTAAGGACTCATTAAAGGAGACATGCTAAGCTGCCCTGTTTTATGGCAGGACCAGTGTTAATTAGAGGTAACTCAGACTTGTTTTGGACTTTCAAACCTGTACTTTCCTCCCTGACTTCTCCTCCATGGATTAGCCAGTGGTCCTGGGATAATCACCCGGTTCAGTCCTAACAGTGCCTTTGGTAAAGCAGTCAGAAAGCAGTGCCTGCACTTTGTTCTCACATTTCTTTGGAGAGCACTTCTCTATTTTTCAGCAAGCCAATATTTGCAGCCCTCACCAAACATCACTGCAATCTACCTGATGTTAATGTCAGACTGGGCAGCAGCTCTGCCTGGGAGCAACAGAGCTAGATTGGTGCAGGTAAAACAAACAACAAGTGGAAAATAGAGACGCTTCCAGACTGTGGCCCAAACCTGAGGAAAGCTTGGGGACCGCTCTCCTTTCCTACAGCTGCATATAATTCTATTGCAAGAAAGTTTGGTGTTTTTATGTAAGCCTTAGACATTTATCACTCTAAATGTAATGAATTATAACCTTCTATATAAAGAACTCAGAAATTATATTTAACTTCATTTACTAGTCTGGAGTATTTGTTCATTATGTTGGTACCTGAGCGTCTAGTACTTTTGGTATTTAAGTATTTATTTTTTAAGGGACAGCCTCAACCACCATCCATTTCATCAGCAAAGGACAAGGATCTAGTCAAATTAAAAAAATGCATAAACAACAGCTGGTTTAGTTCATAGTTTACATCATGGGCGTCGTTAGGTCTATTTTGGATGGTCTGAAGCACCCCCAAAATTATCCCAAGCCCCCCTAAATATATAGTCGTTATTCTACTATTTTTAAATTATATATCCAAACATTATATACAAGATATCACTGAGCGCAAATACGCACTTTACATATAGAAACAAGACTATGAATTGAAATTAAAAATAATAAGTCTAGCTATTATTATTGAATTAAAATGATGTCCTGGCTGTTGAAGCTGCTGTAGGTAGCAGGCGGGCATTAGGACCCAGGCGAAGCTACACATAGCTACTTGTTAGCGAGTAGCATAACTTAATATTACTTGTTTCCTTAAGTGAAAAGGAAGGTTTGGTGAAAAGTTTTCAGCCCTCTATACACGCTAATTCCTTCCTTTTTTTTTTCTTCAAGTCTACATTTGCAACCATTTCCATTGGTCTTATGTTAAAAATGAAATGGAAACAAGACCGTAGACACCACAACAGATTTTCCTCAAATTCAAGTCATGATTAAACACCTCCTTTTTCCACATACAAACACATGTATGTTATGGATCATCAGCACTTTCCTCAGAATCTCTTCACTATGAAGAAGTGACACCATTCTTTTATCACCAGTGATAAGTGTGACTAGGGTTCTAAAGCTAGGTGCTTTCGTTGTTAGTTTTATATCATAACAAAGTTTGGAACAGCTGGTTCTCATTTACTGAATGCCACACTTTGTTGGAAAGCTAGTGAGCGTGCAGGAACATCTGCAGCTTGGTGAAAAGCTCCCCTCACACAGATTGGCCCATTGTGACGAGAATATTTCACTCTCGACACCTTCCTTTATTGACTTTTCCATTTTTAATACCTAAACTTCCTTCACGGCCACTAGCTCCATGTAATCCCTGGCCCCGAATAGCAGGTTCAGCTAAATTTGTCTCCTTTGAAATCGTAAAATATCGGCACGAAGTGACATTATGACATTTGCGCGGGGGGGAGCCATGGGGGGGAGCAGAGGAGGGTGAATTATCAAGCTCTCTCCTCTGCTATCCCGGTTGCTTTGATGCTGTCAGTGTGAGTAGAGAACAATAGGTAGGGACTGGGAGGGAACTGAAGCGTGGCGATGCGAGCTGAAAGCTGGGTTTCGCCGGCGTGATCATGCTGGAGGGCTTTTGAGCTTTGGGCCGGTGGGCCGCGACTGCTTCCCGTCTCTGAGCACGGGCCACGTTTAGGGGGTCTGTTCTTCATCTTTCTATACTGTTAAATGAATCCGGCCCAGGAGGTCGTTTCCTCTTAGGTGATGAAATAAGATCTCTTTTGTCAAAATCAGCCAATAAAATCCACTCTGAACATGTGCAGTGCAGCTGCAGGCTTGTACAGTAGGTTACCCACAGAATTCAGGGTACGATATGAATTATTTCTCGCTTGTAGCTCATTGAACAGGTGAAGAAATTCTGTGGAAAAAAAGGGTTGTGAACGTGTTTGGGTTTGTAGACAGGAGAGGTGATATTATGAGTGAAGTAGAGTTATAATCCGGTCCAGATGCTCAAAAATGGCATTTTACAAATAAATTTAAAGGTAAAATAACAAAAAACGTTACATAATCATTGTACATGCACAGTATTCTCATGACTCAATTATGTTATTGGACTTAAAAAGACGAACTCCTGCTAAATATGTAAAATATAACAAAACTAATTATTTCAAAAGTAAAGTTCCATGTAGGTTGTGTCATTTTTGATGGAAGAATTTGTGAAGGATAGTAGAATGCCAAGTATAATAGAAAAGGAATTCACTGCCTTTGATGATCAGACGTTTTCAAGGATGCTGGTTTTTGTGTCAGAATTGTTGTTTATTTTACCTTTTTTCTGTTGTACCCTGGTGTGTTTCGGTTTTGTTTGTTAGGCCAGTTTGGATTCTGTGTTTTTTTTTTGTTTGTATAATTAATTGCGTAGCTCACTTTGTGGATAAAATTGTAGTCATGCTATTCTATTAGAATAAAATAGCAGAGTGAAAGTAATCACTGTCCTCTTCTAAAGGCTTATTTTTCAGTTTGCTTTATGCAGTCGGAGGGGATGATGGGAAATAAAAGGTGAAATATTGATTCTTCAGTAGAACTATAGTTGGTCCACTCTATGGCAAGCAGTACCTTTGAAAAGCCGGTGTTCATTAAGTGCGCTAACTGAATTACATTGTCTTCTCGAGGCAGAATCTAGAAGGTGTACGGGGATTTTGACAATATAAACAAAAGCAAGGTCACTCCCATTCTTCTGTACTGAAGCATGCGACGTCGGCTCCGTAGACAATGGCTCCCATCACAAGTAAGTCTGGTCTCGAACAAAAGACGCAAACAAAAAGTATTATGATGTCCTGCAAATCATCTGAGCAAGGCCATCCATAGATTGGCGTTGAGCTTGCTTGTAAAGATTCTGTCAGCGACTGAGTAATTGAGGGATAGGTTCTGTATTTTGGAACCCACTCACCAGCTCAATATATCCATAAAAGCCTGAAGAACAACGTATGTGTCTTAAACCTAATGGACGTCTGGATGCTGCAGATTCCCTGGGAATGGATATTTTAACACTGCAGCCCATGCAAAAGACATGAATAGCACTTTTTGGTGTTTTGACCAAACTGACTCGTGTGCAATCTTAGCTTGTATGGGATTTTTGCCACTGCTTCAAAAAGCTTTTCCTCACATTAGTGAAAGAAATCGATGCATGAATTCAGTTTTGGTGGAATGTGTAAAGCTGTGACGCTACAGAGAAGAGCATAGCACAGGTATTAAATATATAAAATTCATTTTAACCAATTGTTCACAAACATTACTTCTCAAATACAGGAAAAGGCTTTCAAAAAATGTTTTGCCTCCCACACTTTTTTTTTTTTTTTCAGCATCTCTATTAGTGACAGCCATTCCATGCCAGTGTCTGGTAAATTCTGCTTTATGAGGGACTGATCAGTGATCAGCTGAATCCCATCTTATTTAATGAGGAAAAGTATAAAACACTGCTGTAATCGACTCTCTCCTCTCACACTGAGACCAGTTGGATGGTGAAACAATACTAGATGTTCCTCAAAGCTCATTACTGCCATTTAGTTTAAGAGAGAACCAGAGATTTGTGTTCTTTGAATTATTTAGTTTCTGTAAACGCTGCAGCATTTCTCTTATTCTGATGTTTTGTCATTTCCTCTAAAATTATGCTTCTCAGAAGTTCTTAAAAACTAAGGCAAGGCTGTTTAGTTTAATACAATAAACCCTGTACAATAGATTACTGTATTTAATGTAGATAAAACCTGAGAAACGGAACATTTCTACAGCGGTCTCTTTATTTTTATGGAGCTGTATGTATAACTGTTAAATGTAAGTGTACGTTTATATGGGACTATAGGTGTATACAGGTGTCAAAAAACACTTTAAAAGTGTTTTAAAGCTCTTAAACTGAGCTCTGTCCCCTCCTGATAAAACACTGATGGAGTGCAGTGGAACCTTTAAGCAGGATTTTCAGGGGCAGTTGACGATAAAGTCTCAGAACCTCAGTTTCTTATTGAGAGATCGTAAACATTCAAAAAGTTTATGACATGCTTATGAGGGTACGTCTTTTACAAAGATCTTTTTCTACACATTGTACCAGTTTTACAGAACCCCTGTCCTTCCTTTTTCTTTAACATAGTATAAAAACACTGGAAATGCTAAAACAGCCTATAAAAGCTCACTTTGTAGAACGTAAGTTCCATATATTAAAACACTCAGTCTGTTTTGAAGTCATTGTTTCTATGATATCACAAAAACTCATTTACATATATATCTGCTAAATCAGCATATAGCAGTTTAGCCCCGCCCATTCATGCCAAAGGTGTAAAGAGGGTTTAAATATTCCATACATATTCAGGAATCTTAAAGATGAGTTCATAGGTAACAGCCCGTTTTATTCTAAGAGGTAAAGGGGTTTGAAAAATGAATAATAGTTTTTTTGGGGGGTATATAAATCCACATAAATGTTGTAAGCTGAGTTCAGGTAGAATATGGAGAATTAGAATATGTAGATACAGGCCTTTTAAACCTTGTGACGTGGTGGACCTCAAATACTTGTCAATCAAAGCTTGTTGACTTCCTTCGAAACAAATGAGCCTCACACTCTTTGACAGTTAAATAAGAATGAGCTTGCCCAGCAAGCGTTATGAGTCATATGTTCCCTGTTATGTATCCGTGGGTTTCTTTCTGAACAGCTTTACCTCTGATTTTCATTAGAGCCTCTGAAAGTATAGAAACTGCCGAACAGCTGTCTGGACCAGAAAATGGCCCATTCAGGTCTGAACACCTCCTTTTCACCCAGAGAGCAGTAAATAACAGTAAATGAATGTGAATCTCTTGTGTATAAATCACAGATTTGAATGCGAGTCTCCTCTGGCCCCTTCCTTGTTAAATATTCATGTGTATGTTGTCACACTCGTCTCTCTCACTCTCATTCCGAGGATATTTTCTTGTCTTATCACCACACACCTTCCACACCCACGCCAGATGACCGAAGAAATACATTTTCAGTCGCAAGCTAACAGCGGTGAAGTGACCCTTAGCAGGGGCTCCTAAAACCTGAGCTTTCAGTTTTCCATTAAGCTTAGCAACGCTGCAATTAACTGAGGTGGCATCGACAGCCAGTCACAGGCCCCTTTAGCCCTGCTTATCTGTGCTTCACTCACTTTAAGCATGGGTGATATGACAAAAAAATAATATAACCTCACTGTATTTCAAGGCATTTTTAAGATACACGCAATGGGTGAGCAGTTTTTATGTGACAATTGTGATTTAAATATGATTATTTTCTATCAGTTAAGCTCCAATTAAGCTTTTCCACCAAGAAGACCTTCACATCCGTGCGACAGAATGCCGTTTCATAATCTGTGCCATGATTAGGTCACATTTCCGTAGTTAAAACTGTGGGCGGCATTGAATAATGTAGCGTAGAAGTCTTAAAAAAAACATCTGTTATTAATCATAGTAAAAAAGTCCTGGGTTCAGGCAGCCAGGGCCCTGTGCAGTTTGCAAGTTCTTTTTGAATATGGGAGCGAAATGTTGCCTGGTACTCTGGTTTCCTCCCACAGGTCCAAAAACATGCACCATAGGTGGATTGGCAACACAAAATTGTCCTCAGGTGCAAGTTTGTGTGGAAATATGTCTGTTTGACCATCCTGTGGTGGAGTTTTACCTTGTGAGTGCTGGGATAGACTTCAGCACCTTTGCAACTCTGGTTGTGACAAATGGCTCCGATAATAGAAGAATGAAAGGATGTAGGGATGGATGGATGGGTAGATGAATGGATGAACACAAGGCAAATTATATTGGTTAATATTTCATTTTTTGGGAGAAGTGAAAAATAATACATTGTAATTATCTCTTTATGGCAGGGTTGTCCAGAACAATTGAATAATTAACAGTTTAATTCAACCCCTTCATACATAAGACTTCTGCACAGTACTGTATGTACCAAATTGTGGCAAACTTTATTGCGATTCTTCGTCAAGCGTGTTATTGTATCGCCCACCCGCTGTGGGTTTTTTCCCCTCCCCCCTGATTAGGATGTTCTGGTTGACGGGGAGATCCCATCTCGTTAAGAGGCTTCTGTTAAAGAGCGTCCATGACTACTCTGAGTTAATCCAGCTGGAAGAGAGGGCTAATTGCTGAGGGTTTTGCGTGCTGCTGTGTGTCGCAACGACTGAACCCCGGGATGAAAGTGATTAATCCTCTCTGCTACCTATTCCTGCGAGACAGGCATCTCCACATCTAAGACTGGATCCAGGTACATTAGAAAATAGGTCACATTTCCCCAAGCGCCCCTTTCTCTCTGTTTTCCAAAATGAAATTGCTCCATTTTTCTCTTTCCCTCCCGCACCTCCCCACACCTCCACAGACGGAGCGACTCGGAGAGACGTCCCGTGGGCCCCATGTATCAAGAGGGCAGAGAGAAAAGTAATTCGGTGACAAGGAGCCGGGTTTCAGTTAGGGAGTGCTGGAGTGTTTCTGCCGCCCCTCCGAACAGCAATTAAATCGGGGACGATTAATTTAGTCCGTTGACCCGCTCGAGACAGATCTATTGACTGCCCGTGTTAAATCGTCAATTTGGAGCCATTACGCCAAGGCATATTTGCAAACATGGCCATAATGATGATGGGTAAGTTGATTAAGGCACTGTCACGCGTTCAAAAGGAGAGTCTGGGAACGGTTTTGAAGGGGAGATTATTAGTGATGAAAGATCCGTGGCCTCAGCCTGATGAAATGACTTTTGGGCCAGATTCAGTCGCTGTCAATACAGACGTTTTTCTTTTCTCTACTTTATTCTTCATCCAACCATTAGTGAAGTTGCTTATACCAAACAAGCTCCCACAATCAGGTTATACATTTTTTTATGGGTATTAAAATCTTTTGGTTTCCCCTTAGAACTAGATATGCACCAACTATCACTGTTGATTACAAAAGGGGGATGAAATTTCATATACAGGGTTACATTCCAAGAGCACACATAGTGAAAATCCACGTTGTGGTATTTTGGTAAACTATTTCTATAGTGTAAACCCTAAAAATGCCCCCAAATCTGCTCCCAGAACACTTTAATTTCATTTTAAAGTTTAATGCACTACCCTTAAAGAAAATCTAAAGGTAAACCCGTATTGTCCTCTTTCAAGTTCATTTACAATAATAAAAATGCAGGACTTTAAGAAGGACAAAACGAAAAACAGGAGAAACACTGAGACGATCCACTGGGGGGAGATTCTGGCCTGCATCTGCTACAGATGCTGCAAATGACAGCGGCAAGGAGAAATAAATAATATTTAAAAAAAACGTTATTGATCCCTGTGGAAATTGTTTAAAAACCATTAGCGTTAGCATTAGCAACGCGTGTTAGCTTTAGCAGCGTGCAACGAGCCAAAACAATGACTCACACAAAAGAAAGGTTGAAATAACTCTCTCTACCCACATGTTTAGACAGAGCACAGCTTACTAATACTAAATAAACTGAGATAACTGTTGAGATTTCTTTAAAACAAAAATAAATAAAACTGAAAAATATAAATTCTGATCTTATAATCCATATGTCACTTATGTCTGTAAGTTGAAGACACATTCGCACTGTTGCTCTTTTTCAATTGTTATTGTTATTCCATCCATTTTGTTGCAGCATTTCTTTTGCGACAGATTTTGAGATGTAGACACAGTTCCAGTTCTGACACATTCGTTCTGATCTTGTTCAGCACACTAGCATAAATATTTGAAGGCGGATGGGCAGAATATGTGCAGTGGTCACTGAAAGCACCTTTTTTTCCCACGGGAAATAAACGGCGGGACAGCGGAGCGGTGGTTAGAGCTGCTGAAGGGTCTGGGTACGATTCTCAGCACTTTAAACTCCATTCGCACAACATTTGAGTTTTTGCACATCTCTTTTTGGCTAAAATGTTTGCATCCCTCACTTTTAGTCAATTGGTTTTACACCCCTTTATTTTAGATGAAAATTTTTACACTTATCTTTTAATCCAAAGGTTTTGTATTTGAGCCGTCACACTTGCAGAAATGTTCTTGCTGAAATCTAGTTATTCTTTAAATTTAACTAAAAGTTTCTTACTCAAAGTTATTCATTGCTTTAGGAACAAATGACTAGGAGCCAGTTTACTTTACAGGTGCAGGAAACTGTAAGTTAATGTAACAAGATTTTATTTCAACTATTTCCATTGGTCCATTTGTCTTAAAATTTGAGACAGTGAATCGCAATAAAACGCAGACAGTTTTGGCAGCCCATCATCAATACATCAAATAGCAGTTTGAAGTTTGTTTTTATCTTATCTGTTAGCTGCTGAAATTAATTGTTTTAAATTATTAATTGTATCATAATATTAAGGCATCGGCTTAAATTGGACTGTTTAACAGTAACGGCTTCTTGAGTTTGCCACTCAGATTTCAGGCCTCCATCCATTCTGCTCTCCGAAAGAGACATAAAGATGGCGGATGGCCTGATATTTATGGGGACCGAGTGAGGAGCTATTCATTCACCTTCAGAGCCGTACAGCTGCTAGAGCTGGTGGGGGTGAGGGGGTATTGCGTGGGGGGGGGTTGTTGTGCGGACAGTTGATTGGTACCAGTGAGGTAATCCAGAGTAATAAATCAGCCATTGCTTCCCTCACATATGAGCGCGTGGTACAAGGCCAAGCCTCGGAAAGCCTGACAAGCTGCAGAGAGATATGAGTTATATGAGTTAAGGTCAGCACTGCGAATGAAGTCCTCAGACATTCCTCAGTTTTTCTGCTGCTGCCAGCTGACATGCGTAAAAGTGACAGCATTCTTCGCAAACAACTGTTTCCTTTTGCTCCACATCAATTTACAAAATGTGTAAATTATATGATACTTTTACAATAAAGTGAAGTGGAGAGAAAATATCTGAAAAATGAAGAAAAACAAAACACTTTCTCACCAAACATCGAACATACTCATACATAAATATTCGTCAAGATATAAATTTAAATGTGTTCTATAATATGGCAAGATTACACCAGTTGTGTACCTTAAATGTCTTTATACTTATGTAGATTTTCCACTATGTAAATATACACATACATAAATTGTTCTTATATATACATATATTTGAAAAAACATACAAAAGTCTATATCTTTATGTTTGTAATTATAAAAATATGTACTTTTTTATTTAAAAAAGTGTACTTTTTATTATATCTTGTGTTTTACAGCTGTGATTCTATTGTTTTGCTGCTCTTACCTTTGTACTGTCCACTTTCTGCCACAGCAATGTAAATTTCCCACTTGCGGGACTAATAAAGGTTTATTTTATCATATCTTATCCAGTAATGGTATGTTACTTGCACTTTCCCAAGGGAAAGAGGCTAATTTCTACTTTTTATAGCCTGACTAAAAAACCTTGAGTCAAACCAGGATGTACCAAATACTTTACAAAATGCAGCCACAGTAGAAAAATTATGTTCTCTAACTAAAGGAACAAAAGACGTTTCCTTGAAATTCAGGACACTGTTACAAAAAGACTGACCTCAGCTCTGTCCATGAATGTGCTTTCACACAAGCTTTACAGAAAAGTTCCATTCTGTGAAATGAGGAAATTAATTAACATAACATTGAATTCATGTTCCATGTAACTGTCTCTGTAACTAATGACTGTAAGACTGTCCCTGTAACTAATGACTGTAAGACTGTCCCTGTAACTAATGACTG
>JBBJLR010000037.1:15155867-15167879 GCA_037577145.1 Brachypetersius gabonensis
TGACTGTATATATCATCGATACACTCCTCGATCTGGTTTATATTATCTGTCTTTATAAATCTAGTTGGTGTATAAATAAATCTAGTAGCACATAGTAGTGTCTTGGGGTAAATCATTCAATCTGCCCCTTAAAAATAAACATTGTCTTTGTCATCCTTTTAGAAACAAGATATTTACATCGAACAAATGTGAGATCTTAAGTCATCACCTCTAGCAGCAGTCCAGTGCTCTCCTGCCGTCTCTTAGTGCACACTCCTCCGTTTAGTTAGGAGGAACAGATAGTGGCCAAAACACTCAACATGCCTGAGCAGAAATGAGATTTTACACCCTGGTGTGAGAAGAAAATCCATTTATTTAGGACTCAAGGGCTCTCCGAGCTAAAAGGGGTTGCGCATTGATTACATTTGAAGCGCCGTAATGCCTTGAGTGCTCAACTGCCACTCCTGAGCCAAAAATGAGATGAAAGCAGAGGCTATATGCGTTTTCATCACAGGACGGGCAATGCGGCAGCATCGCGGCCATCAAAATCACCCTCCTGCTCTCACGAGTGACACTTTCAGAAAGCTCATTATATTCACAGCTCAAAAACAATAGCCCACAGCAGCCATGCTTTCAGTCAGCGGGGGGTCTTTGGTGGGCTTAAGCCTTGAACTGGAAGCAAGATGTTCATGAACTTGCATAAAGTTCAAACATGAAGTGTGACAGGATTGATATTGGGAAGTTAAGGAATGCATAGAATAAGTGATGCGTCAGATATTTCCCGATATTGGTGAATTGGTGAACAGGGTTGATTGACAAGCCACCCGATGACAAAGCCTCAAAGGCAGTTATCACTGATAGCGAACTATAGAGAACTAATTTAACATTAAACAGCTAATTAATATTAAACAATATGGACTTGGAATACGTTTTTCCTTTTTAGTGTTAAAGCAATGGAGCATAAATAGTGTGTGCCTCTTCCAGAGTGCTTCAGATGAGTTAAAGGAAGAAAACATGAAATATATGTGATATATATACAATATACATTTATGGGCACAACTTTGAAGGTCTACATGCATTGTTGAAGTACACATCTACATGTAAGGCTACACTGGTGGCACTTTAATGCACATTTTAGAGCAAATATGTCACCAAACTATATACTATAATATAATATAATTATATTGTGACCTTTTCTAGCATGTATTTCTGCACAAATGCATGTGTTTGCATCTTTCAGGACGACATGTATAGCAGTTTAGTAGCCAGATATTTACTTCATATGTCATTTTTGTTGCTAAAAACCAATGGTAACAAAGCACAGTTAAAGATGGCACAGAAAGTAAGTTTTCCTCGGTGGACCATGACCTTAACAGTGGGGGTGCTGTGATGTAATCCTGTTTTAAAAAGAAAATATTCTGCTTATTATTTCAGAAATTCTAGATCAAGGCCTAGCATTAATGAGGCTGTTAACGAGGGTCTTAGTGAGCCGTTTGTGGAAAATGTAATTATTTTACTTCTTCGTGAAATGTTTCATTGCGGGATCTATGAAAACGGTGGCCAGTCGCGGAGGTGTCGGCTGCGGTGCTGGAGCCCTGCATGTGGGGTTCGAAGGGTTAATGGTGCATTTGTCTAAGCAAAGCTGATGCAGGAGAAACGTGTGGGAATGTTCTCAGCACTGTTGTTCTGAGCTGAAGGTAAAAAGGTACTCCTTCAGGCGCTTGGAGGCCTTTATTGTGGCTCCCGCCCTGGTGGGACGGGAGGCTTTGGCTCCGTTTTCACCCCACATTGTTTTAATCTAGCTGTAGGAGCCGCAGTCAGGGCTTAACGGGACGGCCTCATTCATCTGCTTCCAATCTGCCCCTCACTTCGCTCTCGCCATGGTGGAGCAGCAGGAGAAAAATCAGCTGCCTGGCCGGCCCTGATAGCAGGGGTCATGGGGATCCTGTCATGGCCTTACTAGGCTCCGTTCCAGTCGTCTTGAGGTCCGGGCGTCTGCCTCTGAGCCTCAAAACAAAAGGCAGCTCACTCGTGGGAATCTCCGAAAGCAGGGCGGTGTTGGAGTTTCAAATCTGTGGACTGTTTTTCAGCCAGCAGTGTTTTTGCTTGTTTGTGTCCTTTATAGTCTCTTTAAGCCTATAAACTATTAGTATTTGTCCAGTATTAGTTATCGCGAATCACGGCTAATGTGTTTGTAGCATGCGAAGTTCTAAAGGACAGCTCTGCGGACAGAAGTTCTAGGCAGGTTCCGTTCCTCCAGGCCTTTGACCTTCTGACCCCTAAGGGACTGGAGATTTCAAAGGGTGTTAGAACCTTCACTGCAGGAAAGCTGAACACATACATGGAAAGGAAGGAGCTTCATGATCCTCCTCCCAAACTTTTATTAAAACCATATATTCAGCTGCCGCAGCCGTTCGCAGATTTTTTTTTTCTTAGATCAGACCCAATACTTGTTCGCGGAAACATAAATATTAAAGTAAATTCCGATACATTTCCATGTAAAATATAGATGTATACATTTTTTAGGCAAATGTATCCTGGCTGCTGCTCTGTGACGCCTCTCTGGCAGCTACAGTCCAGAATTCAGCATCAGAACAGTTTCAGCATCTCAAGTGTTTCTCTGAGTGTTCTCCTGTTTTTCGTTTTGTTCTTCTTAAAGCCCTGATTTTTTATTACTGAAAATTAAATATATTTATTACTGTAATTACCTGCTTATACCAAAGAAAAGGCGCTGCATGAATTCCAGTCCAGTCCATACAGGGGTAACATCACTATTTACATTCTAGCACTGCGGGAGTTCAGTGTAAACTGTACAGTACAGGGACAGGTTTACTTGTACATTTTCTTAAATGTATTAAAACTGAGTTTAAAATGAAATTAAAGTGTTTTGGCAGCAGATTTGAAGGCACATTTTGGGTTTACACTGTATTTTTTACACAATTGGTGGGTGCTCTTGGAATGTAACCTCCTCAAATTCTGGGGGTCTACTGTATATAATGTGACATACACTAATGACTAACATCTATCGTGGACAACGTTTAAGACAGGCCTATTGAAGTAGCGTCCCGCGGGACGGATACGGCCCTTTGGAAATTTTTAATGACCCACCAGACTGCCAGTAAATCAGTGTGTGATTTGTGTGATTTAATAAACTTATGGGTTTTGGACCATGATTGGTTGGTCGTCCCCCGCTACTTTCACCAAGATTAGTTATTCGCTGTGTTTTATAAAATTAGCCAATCCGTGCACAGAAGTTGCCTTACTATTAGCCAATCGTAGCCGAAAGAGGCGAGATTTGTCAGAAAATGGGTGTGTTAGGTTTTGAACCTGGGCTATCCTCTCATCTCATCTTCAGGAACGGTGTAGTGAGGACCCAGGTAAGAAAATCACTATGGTTATGTGATTACTAGGATGAATGTCTAGGCAGCTCGACCTTGTATTGAGTTAAAAGTCCATGGAATCGATGTAGAGGTATTGCAGTATCCTAGTGTTTTGTATCTGGTTTCAATTTTCCTTCACCTTCCAGTTCTCTTAGGCAGTTAATTTCCTTTGGCATGTCCTCGCAAGGTACATGATCTGTCCATGTTTCTCTCCACCATGAGGAGCTGGAAGGGTGTGCTGATGCTAAAAGAGGAGCAGGTTTTAAGGGTATGCACCATCTGCCACTGAAGGCCTCCGATACATTTTGCTCTGTGCTCTCTAAGGGCTCTTGTTTGGACAAATACAAACCTGAACTGTTAACTGTTGTAGCAGAAAGCATTTAATGTTTTCTCCATGATTAGGCACTGTGGGCCCTAATAACCCTCGCAGGAACCCCACCCCCACCCTGCCTGGGCCAGAAATGCAATGCAGTAAAATAAAAACGCCTGGGCATAAACAGAACATTTCAGAATTTACAGTGTCTTACATCACTGAGCTTCACTAAATTGCTTAGGAGGTTTATGTGGAATGCAGTTAAGTTTCTTTATGTAAAAGGAAGGTCACTGTATCTTAGTGGTTTTCCATACGTTTCATTCTTATTTACCGGCCTGGACAGGATTTGCTGTTCTCTCACTATATCACCCAGCATGCAAATGCATCACGTTGTTATTGGGAATCCTGACAGTGTCACCAAATCCTGACTTCCAGTCTTTTTTGCTTTGCATCAGAGCTGTGAAGTATCTAGAGAGCCTGGGAGTTAATTTCTAACTAGCCTTTCACTTGTTCTCCTCATCTGACTAGTCATTTCTGTCACTAGTGTTGGTCCTCTTCTTCTGTAATGATGATTTGAGGACAGTTGTTACAATCATAATGCTGAAATAAGATTATTTGACTCACTAGATGTTAGGCTGGCTATCAACTTACCTTCTGTGTTCACCAGTTTATCCTGATCCCCAAAAATGCCCTCAATGCAGTTTTTTTCAAAAGGTCATCCACCAGCATCATAAGAAGGAGGGTCTTCTAGTCTTTAAACTAGAAAATATTGCTCTTGAGACTGTGGGGTGATGGTGGGCATGTTTACAACAGAATCTCAGCACGGGTTGCATTTTTTATTTTGGCCATGACATCCCTTTAAGTCTAAATCTTAACTAAAATCTGAACCTAATCATGATGATAATTCTGTTCGTTATCATTCTGTTTGTTTCATCACCTCATCACATGCTGCTAGCTCTTTTTATTCATGGCACAAACACAAATAACGTAATTTTATTATGTCTGCCATAGTTATTTGTTACTTTGTTAGAGTTATTTTGATATTACATTTGCACTATTAGCTACTTTTCTGGTCTTCTTGAACTCTTATTGTATATCTTTATTTCCTCTTGTTGCATTGAGCATGTTTAGGACAAAATAATTTCCCTCGGGATAAAAAACTTTCTTTCTTATCTTCTTTCTTTCTTGTCTAATCTTGTCTTATGTAAAACAAAATTGTTCATGAGAATGCATCAAAAACCAAGAGGTGAACATCCAACCAAAACCACCTTTGATTTTCATTTGATCGTCGTTTATTTTTCAAGGAAATCTGACAAACAGCATATTTCTGTGCAATAGCAGTACTTCTCTGTAGGCTTTCTGCACCCACAGAGTAAGATCAGTGAATGTCTGTTTTGAATTAGCATATGGAATGCCTGACATCCAGTTGTTTCCACACTTCAGACCCTCCTCCAACCCCAAGACCCTGGCGCTAGACTCTCTGTCCGCCAGTGAAAAGCACAAGACAAATTGCTTTTGTCACTGAAGTGGTAAGCTTGCACTTAGCTACTCAACGACATCCCCCCATTTGTGCGTTGCACTAGAACCCGGTTCTGCGAGAGAATCCAAACCGCAGTTTTTAATGACATGTACCATTTAGAGTTTATAGCTGAAACCTGCGTAGACTTTGAGGCTGCTCTTCCAATTAGTCATGTTTTATGCACCACCGTCTTTTGGCATTAATGCATATTTTTATTACCTTTTCAAACGCACGAGTAGTAAAAAAAATGCAGGGGGGGGGGGCATGTTGTCTAACCTTCGGGCCATTCAATTACGTTTAATGAAAGGAAACCAAACAAGGCCATGAGCGATACAGCAATTTAGGTTTCGCATGAGCCAAGCCGTATTGTGGAGCAGTCAGCGTCAGCTTCTGGAAGACAAAGATGCATTTTGCCTCTTCCGCTCTCCACTCTAGTCAGCTATATTTTCCACCTAATGGGCATAAAAGTTGCAAATTGCAGCAAAATGGACTTGGCCGTAGAAAAAGTGTATTACGTATTGATTTGCACGGGTCAATGCTTAAGTACGGGCCCGAGGGCCGAAGTGGCGCAAGACAAACAGAGCAAGGCTGCGGGGCTGAAGGACCTGCATGGATTCCGTTCTCTTTTTTTATGTGCCGTGTTAATGTTTATGTCAGCGATTGATAGAAATGTTTCACCATTGATTCCGGCGGTGAGGGGAAAGAGCATTGTTATTGACTGTGGAGTGTTTGTGTTGCCTGCGATCGCGGGGATTGGAAAAACTCCCGGCAATGAACTTTATCGGGATTCTGTCTTTTTAAATGGCCGAGGTGTGAGATATTACAAACCTCATGGTGTTGGACTACACGTATGACTAATCCTCACTTTTGATTTCTCGAAATTGACAAAGAGGCGTATGCTGTCTTGCGGTGATGCATTTTATTGACCTGAATTGCTGAAGGTGCTGGTTTGAAGCGTTACCTTAAGGAGATTGGCTTCTCGGCCCCGCTTTGATCCTTTGGCAGGTTCAGGACCGGGTTTTGAAGGGCTGTTGGCCATTGGTGCCAAACCTTCTGTGATGAATCTTTCCCTTTTATCCCTCACTGAAATGTTGCAGAAGCTTCCAGGTTCATTAGTGGAGGAAATACAGTGCAAATCTCTTGATCCAGCAAGTTAAGGTACATTTCCAAGCCTCTTCCCGAGCAGAACTTGGAGATGGTGTGTGATATTGCACGCTGTTTGGGTCAGTGTTGCACCACTCGCTGGTTGTTTTCCTGGCACGCCGCCGGATTTGTGTGTGAGGCTGGAGCTCCACTGGGCTTTGCTCTGAGGGGACTACAGCCATTCCCTCTGCAAGATTCTCTATCTCATTAAAAAAGATAAAGCCAAGGCAAGCACACAGTGCGAGTGTACATGTATGTTTGTGTGTGTGTACATGCTGCAGGCTGTGCGTCGAGTCTTGGGGTGGTAGCTGGGATCCAGTGATGGGATCTGAGTCCTGCGGTTGGATGGGTCCCCCTCCAGAGCGCATGCCAGACCAATGGGAAAGGAGTTCCACTCGTTC
This sequence comes from Brachypetersius gabonensis, assembly GCA_037577145.1. Lineage (NCBI taxonomy): Eukaryota > Metazoa > Chordata > Actinopteri > Characiformes > Alestidae > Brachypetersius > Brachypetersius gabonensis. The sequence continues at coordinate 15,162,603 of JBBJLR010000037.1, forward strand.
AGTAACGCAGGGCTATTTCCCTTTGGACACGGTCCACCAGTGGCAGTGATGGGAGTTCAGGTAGCAATTAAAGAGCACAACACAGCCGTAAGTGCTTAGGTCGACACTCATACAGGTCGATCGATGTGAATAGAATAGTTCACCCAAAAAAAATAGTCAAGATATGTTTGGTATTCAAACTTTTCTTCTTTAGTTTCGTGCTGAAGCCAAAAAACGAATGTGGTAACAGAAACAATGTAGCATTGCACAAACCAACCGACTATACAGAGGTTCCAAGCGGTCGGATTGTTTATGTGGTTTCTAAATTGTAACATGTTACAACAGTCTTGCTCCCATAAACGGGAGTGTTTTGGCATTTAGGGTCATGCTTATGGACTACATTGGTGAACTAGTTTAGTTGCGTGCAGCAGAAGCTTACGCAGATTACGCAGAACATGCAGCATGAGTGAGGGAGTTGGCGTCACCCAGTATGCTTACATACATTCTGGACTGTAAAAGGTACATGTACAGTATATTTTTCTGTGGCTACATAATAATTGTTAGATTTTATTATTTCACATATTGTTAGTGTTTGTTTTCTGTTTCCTGTTCTTGTAAGGCATCCTTGAGTGCCTTAAAAGGTCCCTATAAATAAAACATGCATAATGATGATGATGATGATGATGATGATGAGTATTATTATTATTACTCTTGTTGTTGTTGTTGTTATTATTGTTGTTATTAGTTGTGTTTTTGTGTTCCAGATTATGATTTTACAACTGTTTTCGGATCAGTAATTAACTTGTAATTAAAGTGTGTTAGCTTACACCAGAATTCGGGTTACATTACTGTCGTAGAAAAGGATCTGAGTCGTTCGAGGACTGTACTGTCACGTCGGGCCGTGGACGGGGAGTGAGGCGAGGCACAAAGCAGGTTCCGTAGATGGAGTTTTTATTACAACAGACACGACTCTACATACAGAAAATAAAGAGATTTGAGGATCTTTAAACATAAAACAAAACTACATTCAAGAGACATAAGGAACAGGGAAGGTGAGGGTCATAGTGAGGGTTGACCAGCAACTGAAACATGACATGCATAGAACTTAAATACAAAGACAGACTCTGACAGAAACCAATCACACAGTACAATCACTAAACGAAAACCCAAGACACCTGAAACTGGGAGACAAGACACAGCCGTGCACAGAATTCAAAATAAGAGTCCCAGAACTCAAACCTTAATTGCGGCCCCTAGGGGCCGCTCCGCAGACGTCACACGTACTGTGATCTATAAAATAGGAACAGTACAATGGACAGCATTCGTGGCTTCTATTGTTGTTTTTGATGTTTACCTTGTCAGTGTTTATAGATAAAAGAGGGTCATAGAGTATCAGTAACCACACGTTTATTAGGGATTTTGGCCAACCTTGATTTAAGTGATTTAAGCTCTGAAATGGCCAGGAACTGCTTTAAATTCTTAGCAACTCGAGTTTGAACTGTAATCCATGTTACCCCCAAATAATAAGCATTAATCTGTTATAAACTGAAGATTTTTAGGGGTTAAGCAGACAGATTATACAGTTTTAACTGGTGGGAAGTTTCATTATTTATTAACTATATTAGCCTCCTAACTCAAGAGCTGATTGACCACATTTTGGATACGTAAAAAATTTTGCTTTTTGAGAAACTGTTCCATTCAGAGGTCATTTCACACAGTTCCAGCACTCAGCATGTTCTTGTCTGTCTTTATGGAGACAGGCTGCCTTCCTGAAACGAGTTTAAATCACAAGAGCTAGCAATTTGTGTGATACTGTAGATCATATTGTTCCCACAGTTCTGTGGTCAGCATTTGCTACCTAGCAGAGAGGGATATTGACACTTTTGAGCCTCTACTGAGGACAAATGATGGGTTCTACCACCTAGAGTTCAGTCACACTCCACTTTGAGCATTTATCAAGTGCTGGAGGCATTGCTGGACAAAGGAAGAGAAGCAATGGGCCTTAAACTCTCTCATAAGTGGATACTATCTGTTCAAGTGATCTTGAACACTGTCAGAGGACTAGACCTAAGTCTAGAGTTATTACTGCTTTGTTCTACCTTTTCATTCATTCATTAATTCATTCGTTCATTATCCGAGCCACTCATCTTTAATCGGGGTCGACAGGGGGAGGAGGAGAAGTTATAGGGTGAAAGACAGAGAAACTCACCAGTCCCCCACAGGACTGCTCTACCTCTGATTTACATTAAATAAACATTAACCCTTAGAACACTTAGAACATTAACCCTTAAATTGTCATTGTACGGGAAAACAGCTCCTTATATGGAAGTTCCCCTGGTCTGTGTTGGTGCTTGAGGTGTGAGGCATCATGCTGAGCTTTGTTTGGTGTTCCTGTGTCACCTAGAACCAAAGTTACTGTAATTTAAAAACATGTATTAAAAATATAAACCACTACTGCTAGTTTATAAAAACACCCATAAAGACCAAAAATGCCCAGATCTCCATTATTTTAGGTGCAGCAAGCAAAAGGTGCAGGAGAGCAAACTCTTTTTTTTATTTGTTTTTATTTGAAATCTGAAGTTCTAAGGGTGAATGTTTAAGTATGTATCTAATTTCAGGGTCCTGTAATGTAATTTAATGACGAAAAATAATCAGTGAAAGTGAGGTGATGCCTTTTAAACCATATACACCATGACAGACCTGTGAGCTTGAAGGATAAATGAAGAGGAAGCGACAAAGTCAGTTGGTCCCGAGTCTTCTGAGAGCTTTTTATAATTTAAGAGGAGTTTTCCTCTTTTCCCATCTTTACTGTGAAAGCTGATCAGAGTGTCACAGAGAACGCGCCCGCCAGGTAGCATCCATGCTGGAGGTTGTCATCTCCGCAGCAAGGGGGGTGGGGGAGTGTGGGGGGGGGGGGAAGTGGAGGATTAGGGGACCCGTCCTCCCTTCAAAGTGACGGCCGCAGACGCCGAAGGGCGAAGACTTTGATTTTAATGGAGAGAAATATTCATAAACTCAGCCTTGCGGGCCAGATGCAAACGAGAGCTCTCATGGAATATTTGAGCAGGAAAAACGGCGAGTAATTGCCCTCGCTTTTAAAAAACAGCTTCCGTCTGTCAAGGTCCTGTTGAAGGGGACACTTCAGCCAAAACAGAAAGTGCGCTACTACCATTACTACAGCGGTGCACAGGTTTCTGTAGTGGTTTTTCAGTTTAAAGACTGAGGAAACCCCTTCTGATGAACAATCTTGGGACAACGACAAAGGGCTTTGGGGTGGACACTTAAGGACAAGCTGTTTTAAGCTGAATATCACGCCTGTATTTATCAGCGGCAGTGTTCGCAGTCAGTTTTTTATTTTTTTATCACCATGGGGGATTCCTAGTGGTTATATGGTGTATCTTTGTAATGCATCACGGCTGACGGAACCACAGGGGTAAGCAGACATTTGACCCACCACTTTACAAACTACCAGGGGAGAATGCCCGACACTTTTTGAGTTCAGGCCACTTATTTATTTAAATAAATAAATAAATAAATAAATATCCCCAACTGCATGTACCACTGACCAATAGGCCTAAACAATCTGAAGTGACAATTCTCTCACACACACCCCTCACACTCACACACACCCAACCTCACAAACACCCCTTACACACCCCTGCACACTCACACACACCTGAGTAGACTTTGTGCACCATGTTTTTTCCATTTTTTTTACAGCCAGCAATAAAAATATTTAGTTATGTTGACTTTTAAACACCACCATTTGTAAAAAAAAAAACAACAGTATTTTGAAAATTGCAACACTTAAGTTGCATGTTTTTTTTTTCTTATTTCAAGAGCTCTGATATTACGTAGCGTCTGATTATGACATCAGATGCTTACACTGTCTTCCCAACTCCACTTTAGAATATACTTTTGTATACAACAATGTTTCGACTGGGCTGTGCTTTTGATGCACCAGCACATCTTTCGGGTGCTGAGGGTTAAAGATATTTTGGTAAGGCTTGGGTTTATCCTTAGGTACCCTAGTGGCCATTCCACCACCAAGATAGAAACTGATATTAATTAGTCTCTCAGATGAACAAGGACTCTCTCTGTGTAATGTATGACTCCATGTTGAGCTGCTAGTGAGCAAAGAGTGATGAAATGGTGGCTTTTTTCTGATGTAAAATAGCACCCCAAAGCAATATTTTATATTAACACAATATAAACCCTTTTATACATACTGACTTGCCCACCTTAAGTGTGTTTCCAGTTTTGTAAATCAGACGCATCCCATTGATATATATTCCAAGGTTATTGGAGAAAAACGAATATGGCACAGCTCAGCTGATGGACCTTCAAAACAGGTGGAAATTGCATCTTACGGGGTTAAGTGCTTCGAATGTGTTTCTGAGACAAACTCCTATATGTAAATGTATTTCTAACCTTTTAGATAAGAGTTACTGTCAGAAATGCGGATAAACTATTAGTCCACACACTAGTGTGTGTAAGTGGAGGATGGGATACTTTTATTATGATTTGAATATGACGGGAAGTTATCATGTTTGGAGGAAAAATAAAAAAAATAAAGAATGTCATTAATGAAAATTGCCATGTTAATAAATACTGTCCTTGATTGTATTTGAATATTACAGCAAAAATGAAAGAACTCTTCCCTTCTCTGGGTTATAAGGCTAGAAACTGAGTGGAACCCCCAGTTTCTCTTTGATTACTTTGTAACCTCCTCCGCTGCCATTGCGAGTCAGAATTCTTGAATTTTTTTCCAGCAGTTAATCCTATATTTGGCATGCCTGGAGTGTTTAACAGAATCGAATCCGATGTGCTTTAAGACTCGGTCCTGGCTCCGACGATGAGCTTTTTTTTTCCAGTTCGAGAGAAAGAGCATGAACCTCAGTTCTGCTGCCATAATGCCACAGCCGCGGGTCCCGAAACCCGCAGGAAAGTAGCATCAGTCTACTATTTTCTCCCCGCTGCGTGATGGGCCTGTCAGAGCGGCGGAGGTATGAAGTGGACTCTTCATGCAGGAACGCATTGTCTGCCACTGAATGACCGCAAGAACTCAATGTCATTCCTTCGTGGCGTGAAGCTTTTAAGGTGTAAATGTGGGCCGTTCTTCACATGCGGCGGTCACACTGGTGCATGCGTGTGATTTAAATGTACTTAGGAAGAGCATGTGCCTGGGCTATTCAGAGCTAACTCATATTCAAGCGTCCCCCATAGCTACACACACACACACACACACACACACACACACACACACACACACACACACACACCCACCCCACCCCACAC
>JBBJLR010000037.1:15171672-15182145 GCA_037577145.1 Brachypetersius gabonensis
CTCTCTCTCTTTCTCTCTCTCTCTCTCTCACTCTTTCTCTCTCTCTCTCTCTCCCTCTCTCTCTCTCTCTCTCTCACTCTCTCTCTCTCTCTCACTCTCTCTCTCTCTCTCTCACTCTCACGCTCTGTCTCTCTCTCTCTATCTCACTCTGTCTCTCTCTCTCTTTCTTTCTTTCTTTCTATCTATCCATCTATCTATCTATCTATCTATTTATCTTTCTCTCTCTCTCTCTCTCACTCTCTATCGGTCTCTCTTTCCCTCTCTCTCTCTCTGTCTCTCTCTCTCTCTCTTTCCCTCTCTCTCCCTCTCTCTCTCTCTCTCTCTCTCTCTCTTTGTGTCTCTCTCTCTCTCTCTGTGTCTCTCTCTCTTTCTCTCTCTCTCTCTCCCTCTCTCTCTCTCTCTGTCTCAGCAGTGTTTGGTGTGTTACGTGTGAGTGGGCAGACGGAGATGAAGCGAGTGGTGGGTGACAACGCCACACTGCCCTGCCACCATCAGCTCTGGCAAGGCGACACCTCACTGCTGGACATCGAGTGGCTGCTGGTCAAGCCCAGCGCCAAGCAGAAAGTGGTGAGAGCACTCTGGGCTCTAAATTAATTGCATCCGAGAGCCAGATGTACTTTGGAGCTTAGGCGCCGCACGAAATGTGCCTCAATGCATCTGAAATTAATTTAAATTACATTTACAAAAGCTGCAGCTTATTACACGTACTGGGTGTGGCCTCACCTTCTCAGGATTTCTGAGAGGAAATATTTGCTTCACTCAAATTGCAACATAGTTTGTCCATGCAATCCAAGGCAGTGGTGTTCTGATGCAAGAGTACAGTAAAAGCACACAATAACATCAACATCAACGTCCCCGAGCCTGGCATGGCCGCTGTTTTCAGAGTTAACATTTTTCATTTAGACTTAAGGATTTAATTTAGCTTTATTTTGATGGGTTTGCTACACTGTTTAAGATCCTGCTGCTTTCCTCTTGTCCTTGTTTTAGGAAAGAAGCCTAATTTGGTATGCAGTGTATGAATTTCCCTCAGCACTATGGTATATGTGGTCTAGTGGTTAGGATACAAGAGGTCATGGGTTCGAATCCTACCTTCAGCACCACCACTGAGCAAGACCCTAAACCCCAAGCTGCTCCAGGGAGAGACTGCCCCCTGTAGTTAGGGAATGGTAGTCTTTTTGGATAAAATCATCTGATGAATGGCTTGAACGGTGAGTGCTGAGATGCTGAGAGTTAGGCTACGATTGGACATGATTAGTCATAAAATGGTCCGCCCATGCAGATATTTGACGAGGGAAGGGTGTGGTGACTGCCAGCAGTACCTCAGTAGTACCTGACCACTGAGAACTCCAGCTATGGTGCAACTACAATGTTCGTTACATCCAAACCTGATGGTTTGGTTCTTTAAATTATTCCTTGATTGGCTATTTCAGATAGAAAATAAAACATAAGTGTTCTCTCCAGAAACCGGTTCAGTTCTGCACGTTATATTATTGCAGAACTTTGAAACCCACCCACTTGCCTCTTAGTCCATTTTTAGACCGGTGCTGTTTTTTTATTCTCCCACATTACTTTTCTGATTTTACGATGTAAGATTGGCAGGAGTGCCAAGAGTTTCATTTGAATCTGGCCCGTGTCCAAGCCATTGCTTCAGCGCCAACCTGACACACTGCAGCAGGCAGGGAAAGTCCAGCCTCTGCCTGTGGCTAAAACAAAGCCCCTGCTATGCTTTACTGTATGTGGCAGAGTGTTGTTTTTTATTTACAGACAGTGTCTTAAAGAATCAGAATTGTGTTTATTGGTCAAGTTTGTGACATATAAAGACATATAATTAATTATATTCCAGTCGATGGTGTTAAAACAACAACAATATGGGCAATGAACAATATACTATACAATATTATACAATCTACAATATGAATACGCAATATGGATATATTTTTAAAATATAAAGTTAAATGTTAATATATTATTATTTGTACATATATGTTTATACTATGGATGTAAATGAACGATACAATATGATAAACAATCTAAATCTTATGTACAGAAAATAAGAAAACCTGGACGTATACCACAACGTACACAGAGTGCAGTTGCAGTGCTGTAGGTGTGAAGCAGTGTTTCTCACGTGTCATGTCGGATGAATGTGAATTTTTTGACACCCTTGTCTTGCATTTAGAAGCAAAGTGTCCTTTCCCTCTCGGTTAAGAGGTTTTTTTTTTGTTTTGGTTTTTTTTTTATCAAAAAGGGCTTAAAAAATCCAAACTGCTTATCACTGAAAAGGTCAGCATGTGCGGAATAGCTGTGCTGCGGTATTTTCGGCGCTTGAACTGTAGGTAGGCGCGTGCCAGGGACACCAAAAGTCAAACATGACCCGGCGCGGGGAACGATGATTCACTGTGGCATCAGCACTTAACACACACCCACTGCAGGCCGTCCGTGTGACTCGCACATGCCCCCTGTCTGTCCACTGGGAGCGTCACACTCACGGCCTCCGCCAGCGCCCAGCGGTTCTCTACCCTAGACCTGTAACGTTCACACCTGTTGCAGATCACACCTAACCAGGTCATCAGGCCCTCCTGACCAGAGGTGGTGTGTTACAGCAGGTGAAACATTGAAACAGGGCAGGGATACATCTAGACCACTGGTTCTTCTCCCTTCTAGTGAAGAACCAGTGGCCTACAGCTCCTTATATGGAAGTTCCCCCCGTTTGTGTTGGTGCTGGAGGTGTCAGACGTCATGCTGAGCTTTGTTCAGGGGTTCCTGTGTCACACAGAACTAAAGTTACTGTAATTAGAAAATGCAATAATACCGAAAACCACTACTAGGGTTTAAAAACGGCATCACATGCAAACGAACATAGAGACTTTATTTTATTTTAGGTCCTAAAAAGAAACAAAACAAAATCTTTGAACCCGGATGAACTTTCAGGATAGTCTTCGCCCACAAGTGGGTGGGGAAAACCTGCGGAGGGAGTGGCGGGTCCAGAGTGTGTGTAAGAGAGCAAACACCACTTTTAGACAGCTTTAAACCATTTTTATTTGTTGAAATTAATAATACACTCTGAGTTAACTCAAGCGCTTGCTGAGCTTCCCTACCTCAGCATGCTCGGTCCGGCTCAGGAAGGCAGAGAATATCTTGAAAAACTGAAGGTAGCGAGTCCCCATGACTAAACCCTGGAGGATTTTGAGGCTACCACCCTGCTTGTCATGCCTGTAGCACAGTCTTTGCAAGAATGAATAACCACCAAACTATCAACCACCTCAACCACTATAGTGTCCACATCTATAAAAACCTTAGTTTGGTTTCACTTTGTAAAGTTTTCAATTCAGCTGTTTATTTTAACTACCGTTTATTTATAAAGTACATTTTAAACAATGAATGTTGATCAAGGTACAGATCGATACAGGATAAGGACAGAACACACAATAAGATATTTATAATAGGAAAACGAGCCTGAAAACAAAGGCATAATGGCCCACCATTAATTAAAAGCCATAGGAAGAAGATGATTATTCAAAAGCCGTAGAGAAAAAATCTGTTTTTATAACCGATTTGAAAGCATCCAGGGTCTGAGCAGGTCTTCTATGTAAAGGTAGGCCATTCCAAAGCCCTGGCCTGGTTGCCTCTGGTCATCAATCTTGTCCGAGGGACTCTTAGCAACAGCTGATCAGATGACCTAAGTGCTCTGGCACGAATATGAAAGTGGAGCAGTTACTCAAAATTATCCCCAAAAAAGTGATAGAAGCTGCGCCCTCAGATGAGCTAGCGCTAAAGCTAACGTTACTCAGATGCTGTGTTGGCTTTTACACAAAGTCAGCAAAGTTTAAGAGAAGCTGTACAAGGAAAGGAGTGTCAGCTTATCGCAAGACTGCATTTTAAAATGATTTTTAGCAAATACAGTAACCCTGATAAAGATTAGCTTAGCCTGTTAGCACAGTCATTTTGTCTTTGAGCCATGAGTCACACAGATTAATCCAAAACTTCTTAGCTTCACAAATCAAATTAAAAAATTTATTAATGTCAGATGTTCTATCAGATCTGCTTCTTCAGGTATAAATGTGATTGGCAGAGACATGTTTGCAATTAGTCTGTTGAACTGTGCATATTTAACTAAATCGTAAAATAGGATTTGTAATTAAATTAAATACACATTATTTGAGCTCTAAACTAAAAAGTTGAGCTCTAAAGTCAAACATTCTCCCTCTTCCCACCAGGTGATCACGTACTTTGCGGGCCGCACCTACGACCCGAACGAGGGCGAGCCGGGCCGGCTGTCGCTGGCAGGCGACTATCTGAAGGGAGACGCTTCACTGACGATCACCGACCTCTCGCTCATGGACTCGGGAGAATACAGCTGCAAGGTCAAGAACGGGGGGAAGTACCACTGGAACACGGTCAACCTCATCGTGCTTGGTGAGTCCGCGGGGCCCGTCGCAGCCCCGCCTCTAATGAAGTCCTCTCCCAGGCGCCCTGAACGGAGAAGGACGTGACGGATGCCTGTGTCACCCAGTCGTGGGGCCAAAAATAGCACAGAGATATTGTCCCTTGGCATCGTGGAGCTGTCGTGCAGTGGAATGTCACTCAGCGTATGGCGAGCGAAAAGACAGAGAAAATTTAATGATACTCATGGTGTGATGTAACTGTGCCAGGCATAAGTTTGCACACGCTTTTTATTTTTTTCACATTTCCAAAAGCTTTAAACAGCACCATAACGTTACGCAGTGAGCCAAACATGGGAAACAAATCTAGCCGTCTTTCCTCCATGCAGCCCGATCCCTTTGTCTTGCTGCAGCTTTACACACTCTTGGGGTTCGTTCAAGCAACCTCATGAGGAGCCAACTGAGATGCATTTTTCCACAGGCTTGAGAAAGATGCACATATATGAAGGCGTGTGCCAAGGTTTTGGCACCCCATGCTCAATTATTTATGGTGAAAGTAAACATGCTTGCTCTGCAGAGAGTACACTTCTGCACATTTCAATGCACAATTATTGTTTATTTGCGGAACGGGAACATCTTTGGAAAAATATGGCCGGTGCTAATGTTCATGCATTTTTTATTTGGACTTTTTCCTCATAAGCTATTATTTTTCCAAAAAAATGTCATATTTTAGTGTGTTGCCTCTAGAGGAACGGTTGCCACGAAATGTCATTTGTATGGAGGAGTTCTAACTGAATGGCTACTTTTTAGAAATGCATGAAAAATAGTTTGCAAATAAATTCACAGAGAGGCATTAATAATAACATTTGTCTTTCTAACAAAGTTGAAGCATTAAAAAGGAGTAAAGATCATTCCGTAAATAGGCATATAGATAGATAGATGTGTATATTGTGTATATAGATAGATAGAGAGAGAGATGGAGAGACAGATTTACTAAAAAACCTCGCCTGTACTAAAGGATCAGCTTGCGAAAGGAGTTCTGTAACGAAGCACCAGCAGGATGTGTGTTGGGTTGCTGAGTGTGTGGACTCGCTGCAGGATGCATTGCGGAGTCCCTTCTGCTCTCTATAAAGACGTTTTTAAAAGAGCGCTCTGCAAATTTACACATGCATTTGTACAAATTGCCCGCAGCCTCGCAACGACACTTTCAATTCGGGGGGACAAACATTAGCATTTGTCTTGTTCAACACACAGATAATGGCTTTGGCGGAGGCCCCGGCCTCGGTCGCCTCCTCTGAGCGCCATAAGTGATCCTGACAGCGGGACGGCATGTAAAGTCCCCCTCCCCGTCATGATCCGCTCCTTTAATTGCATCCTGCAGCGAGTGCCTGGAAGTGCCGTGCCCCGTTCTCCGCACTCAGCAGAAAACGGCAGCCGGAGCAGATGTTGATGGCTGTGGTGGAAGGGCTTTGTGGGAAGGCAGGTGGGGGCGGGAGGTGATTGGTGATGCAGCATGGGCTAATGGCGAGGTGGGGGTCCTTTTAGACTCATATAGAATAGCCACTGCGGAACCAGACAAGCACTAAACGGCGCCCGCGAGGACGGCAGCCCTGTCCACACAGGTGTTCAGGAGCAGACAGGATGTGGTGGAAGTGAGTCTGCTCCAGCTGAGTGCTGTTAAAAACGGAATCATTATGTACAAGTGGGGGTGTCCTGGGGGTCTGGAGGCCTTCTTGACCTGGTGGCTTACTGCTGAGATGAACTGAGAGGCTTTTATCGCCATGTTCATGGCTTTTAATGTAACATGTAGCATTGAAACAAAATCAAACGGAATCTTCTACGTATGTTTCTGTCAACATTTCTGAATGATTTTCCCAACCTCTCTTTATCCCATTGCATTAAAGATGCTGTTTTTGTTACTTGTGCCTTTAAGCCGATGCAAATGAGATCTGTTCTGATTTTTTTTTTTTATGCCGAGTTTTGTGCCAAAGTTGAAAAGCTGCCTGGACTGAATTTCAGCTTATAACTTATTCAGCATAGTCTATTTTTGTTGTGTCTGTCAATACATTTAGAGGTGCATGTTGTATTTTCTAACCTTTCATTGTTTAAGCGTTACTCAAACTACTTTGTTTCAAAAACAGTGAATTTTCCAGGAGACTGGGCCTTTGAAATGTGCTTGTGTGGTGTAACTGTCTTTGCCTTTGCTGAATAAGTCTTTTTTTCTTGCATTTTAACGCAGTAAAACCATCGAAGCCTCGCTGCTGGATGGAGGGCCGGCTGCTGGAGGGCAGCGATGTGAAGATGAGCTGTAAATCTGCAGACGGATCCGACCCGATCCACTACAAATGGGAGAGAGTGCTGGACAAGGGCAAATATGTGGGGAAACTGCCCCCTCTCGCTCTCCTGGGTAAGCACTTACTGCCTCCGGTAGTCTGAAGCACCTTTACCCCAAATGAAGTCAGTCAACCTCAGTGTTCAGTGATTAGAAACGGTAAAGTGTGGCCGTGGGTGCCTGTTTAGCACTGGAGCTACAAGTGTAACGTAGCTAAAACCGAATGGAAGCTTCACGCCTTAATCATCAGTCTTTGGTGTTGTTTACTGATCTCTAGACGATTTGCTCATGCACTTTCTAAGACTGTAGAAACATGGACAGAAGAACTAGCTTTAAACAATAGCAGCAGCCATCTTGAAGCACGTCGTCTGTAAGTTTGTCCATTTTTAGAGTCAAGTAGGTGTTATTTGTCATTTCTGCCATGGACACACAGTCCAGTAAAGTCACAACAACATTCCTCCAGAACAGAAAACAACAACAATACAAGTAGACGATACGAGACGATGTTCGGTACAACTGACAACTGAGCAGAGATGTGCAAAAAGTGCAGAACAGCAATAAATATGATTGCGCAATTGTAGCAGCAATACAGAATAACAATAAACGTAATTGTGTAAATTGTAGCATCAACATGATTGAGAATGTCATGTTTTCTACAGAGTGTGCAGTATTTAAACCAGAGTGTTTTAACAGGCAATTGAAGTCGAGGCGGAGTCCTAGTGGTAGGATACTTGCCCTGAGCAAGACCCTTAACCCCAAGTTGCTCTAGGAGACTGCCCCCTGCAGTTAGGGAATAGAAGTGGCTTTGGAGAAAAGCATCTGAGTTTTGGCCAAATCATCAGATCAGGTCTGGTATCCTGGGTATGATTTTGGGCTGTTTCCAGACAAAAGATGACACTTGTGGTCCTTCATTCGGTCCTGGCTCCTAAACGTTGGTCTGTGAGAGGTGGTTCAGGGATTCCCTTTCTCTTTCTTCCTCTCCTCAAATCAGGAAGGCAAGTTTCATAATTTATCAGCAGCACTATGAGAAACCTTATTCCTGCTCTTGCCTCCACTTGTGTCAAACTGAGGCATCTGAAGGGAAGTGTCCCACCACCTCGGTAGGCGATTCGTCTCTAGAGGTCGAACATTGCGGATGATGACTCCACAGGGCCTGTTTAACACAACAAGCAGGCTCAAGTTTAATTTACATCAGTTACATCAGCCACCATCCCCCCCCCCCCCCGCTCCTCTGCCTCTCAGTGACCCCTTTTAGCAGCTCCATGTGTGTTATTTCGTATGTGGAACTGCTGCACAGCTTCCGAACGGCACCAAGACAGGAAATGCATGTGCTATTTTAGTGTAACAACACGATCACATAGGCCTAATTAATTACAGAGCTGTCTAATATTAACCCCTAGACGTCTGGAGCTATTAGTGCTTTTGTTACATTTGCATTACAGCCTAACAGTTTAGCTCTAATTACTTAATATCATACACATAATTGTCTTGGATCTGTCCCTGGCAACAGCATCTTCAATATTAACACCTGTGTCTTGTTTCTCTGCTTGGTACCACTTTCACAGGCTTTCACTGTGAGGTCTTTTCAGTTCATGTTCGTATTTATTTTTGTTCTTGTGGTGTTAGTGAATTTGCGTAAGTGTCCTTACACAGATCAACATTAAGGCTTTCTGCCTTATATTGTTAGCAGCAGATCCGTTTAGTCCTGTGAGCTGGGACCTCCATGTATTGGACAAGTTTGTCCAGCACATCCCACAGATGCTTAATCAGATTGAGATCTGAGGAATCTGGAGGTCAAATCAACACCTGGGACTCATGTTCCTTAATCTATAGAACATCTATAGGATCCGTACCGGAAGTACGGATCTCAAATCATCATCATACGGCAAAACAACTCCTTACATGGAAGTTCCCTCCAGTTTGTGTTGATGTTCAAGGTCTCAGGTGTCATGCTGAGCTTTGTTTGGCGTTACTGTGTCACGTAGAGTCAAAGTTCTTGTAAAACATGTACTAATAAAAAATGCTACTGGGGTTTTAAAAACGACTTTACACGCAAATGAACATAAAGAACAAAAATTATTTTATTTTAGGTTTTATAAACAAACTAAAAACAACAAGATCTTTGAACCCGGGAGAACTTTCAGGATAGTCTCCGCCCACAAGTGGGTGGGGAAAACCCGCAGAGGGAGGGGCTCCTGAGAGCAGCAGAGCGGCGAGCGTGTAGGAGAACAAACACCGGTTCTAGACTGATTTACACCACTTTAATTTGTTGAAATCAGTTCCTGAACAGTGTTTGCAGTGTGTTCAGTGTGTTAGGCTGCATCATCCTGCTGTTATTAGAAAATACTGTAGCAATTATTGGGGTATAGCTGGTCTACAGCAGTTCATCCCAAAGGTTTAAGGGGTTGAGGACAGTCAAGTTCTTCCACACTGAACTCCTCCAGCAGGTCTTGATGGAGCTCGCTTTGTGCTCTGGGACACAGTCCTGCTGGAATAGAAAAGGTTCCTAAACTGGGTCCAAAAAGTTTGACGCTGTCCAGAATGTCTTGCTAAGCTTGCCTTTCACTGGCCATCTGAATTCAGTAATTAAGCGGTCTGTCCCAATAATTTTGTCCATGTAATGTATGATCAAAGTTTTCACCTGTCTGTGTTTTTATGCTGTGACTGATTTAGTGTATCTCTCCGTTTCTGCAAACACAACAGATTTGTGACAGAATTTTTGTACTCGCTTCAGTTAGAATAGTGTAACATTTACTTCTGATGTTCCATCAGATAAAGCTTCTGTTTGGTGATTAAATGTTTATTGGGTTGTTTTTTTAGATCTGAAGAATCCAGAAATCGTGACTCTGAGGAATTTAACCAGAGAAAGTGCAGGAGTCTACAAATGCACAGCCAGCAACGATGTGGGGGAGGAGAGCTGCACTGTGGAGGTCAAAATCCACTGTAAGTGTGTGTGTGTGTGTGTGTGTATGTGTGTGTGTGTGTGTGTGTGTGTGTGTGTGTGTGTGTGTGTGTGCGCTTATGCATTTAGTTCTTGTGTGCCAAATGTCTTCAGGGTGATTACCAACATAAACATTATGTTGCTGGAAATTTTGGCTAGGAATCAGTTTTACACAAAATTGCAGATTTTATTCAACCAAGTTTAAGGCTGAAGGTCCCATAGCCCAGATTATCTTTTCCTTTTAGGTCCACTCTAAATGCCTTCATGCTTTTATGCAGCATAGACAGTCATAATTCATTTCTACATGACCATTTTCAAACCTGTCTCTATCCCTTAGAATTTTAGAGGCTGTCTTTAGTAAAGTGCAGTTAAGAGTGATATATGTGGCTTATTGAAAATGGCTTATTTACACAGAAATAAATCAATAAATAAAACATATAAATAAAATAAAAAATAATAAAGAAATAAATAAATGAGTAACAAAAAGGGGGCTTATACTGAATCATTAAAGGTTATATGGGAACGACCAGTCTTGTGATTGGCTACATTGAGTATACTAGTCGGTCAGCTAGTCGAAGTCGAGTCGACGAGTCGTTTGATGACGTCATCACACACACAGCGGAGGAACACAGGAGTCCAACACTGAGACACTTTTATTAAAGTTCTCTGTAATGTTAACAGTCAGCACCACAACTAAACTAAACTGGGTTTTCTGGTAAATTTAAGTGTAGAACTGGTGGTGTTGGCCTAGTGGTAGGATACTTGCCTCCGGACCAAAAGGTCACAGGTTCGAATCCTACCTCCAGCACCACCACTGG
>JBBJLR010000037.1:15210535-15223433 GCA_037577145.1 Brachypetersius gabonensis
ACCCACTGCATCACTTGGTGCATTGGTTAAATGCTGTGGTGTGTTCACATATGACAAATGGTCACTTTACACTTCATGACACTGGTATTGCCTACCAGCAGTGGACTCTTTCAGAAATGGTTTAAGGAACCTGACAATGAGTTCAAGCGTCTATGGGATACGCGGGACAAACTAGCCCAGTACAAACAGATCCCACCGCGTAACTTACAGATCTACAGATAAAGAATTTGTCAAATACCACAGCAAACCTTCAAAGGTCTTGTGGACTCCATGCCTATGGGGCTATTTTGATGGCATAAGTGGACAAATATGGCAGTTGATTTTAATGCAATAGCTGATTATCTATCTATCAAGCTAATCAGGGTCATGAGGGGTGTTGGATCCTGTACCAAAGAGTAATTGGGTAAAAGGTGCAAAAACAGAATGGCAGTATTGCTTTCCTGACCACAACTCTTGTAGAATGGAGGTCCAAGCAGACCCTGGATATATAATTTTGTACATTTTCCTCTCAGGTGTTTCTGTGTGCACTGTGTTTTTGAACCTGTTGGTGATCATCTCCATCTCTCACTTTAAGCAGCTCCACACTCCAACCAACCTGCTCATCCTCTCACTGACTGTATCAGATTTTCTTGTGGGACTGATTGTTATGACTGTGAGCATAATGCAAATGAAAGACTCCTGTTGGTATCTTGGATGACTTATATGCACTGTTTATCTTCTGATCGGTACTGTCTCAATTTCGGCATCCCTCTGTAGTCTGACTCTCATTGCAATTGATCAGTACTTTGCTGTGTGTGATCCTCTACTTTATCCCAATAGAGACAGTTTGTAAAGCCACATTGTCCATTATTTTAGGCTGGTCCTTTTGTCTGTTTTATGACACCATGTATTTATATTTTAATGATGCTCTTCTTTATTATCAGAAATCCCCTAGATGTTATGGAGAGTGTGTATTAGTCATAAAATATTCCTGAATGATCATAGACCTGGTCGTCTCACCTGGAGCTCCTTGTTCTGTTATCCTAGTCTTGTATTCTATAATTTATGAAGTGGCAAGACGTCAAGCAAAAGCTGTAAGTGCTTTTCCAGTTGTTGCAATTCACAAACAATTCTAAAGCTTCAAACTCTGAAACCAAAGCTGCAAGAAAATTAGGCACAGTCATAATTGTTCATCTGGCTTGCTGGATACCATATTATTTAAGCTCTTTGTCAGTTGACAGCATGATGACTTTGTCAGTGGCATGAATGTACTTACTTAGTTAGTTGCTTTTAACTCCACTGTAAATCCACTAATATATGCCATTTTCAATCCATGGTTCAGAGCATGGACTAAACGTGTTGTAACCTGTAGAATAATTAAAACTCCATCTTCAAGGTTTCATTTGCTACCAGATCATTTTTAATACTTTGTGGCCACTGACTCCATTAATGACTGTGCCGTGGATAAAACCATTGCATTTTACTCTGTACATACCACTGTGAATGTACTGACATAAATTATGTATAGAGAAATTACATGGAAGTGTTGGTCTTTACATTCCATTAAGAAAATTAGATCAATATTATTTCACTTTGAAGCTATGTGTTCTAATATAAAACAAATTTTTTTTCCCTTAATATTAATTTATCACACACAATAAATAATATCCTGGACAAGCCCCCATTTGTTATGTCTACAGGTATGAAAGGGTGTTGGTGAAGGTGAAGTGTACATGTTTTTGGTGAAGGAATTTTTGGATAACCCAAGCAGGGAGGGTATGGACAGGTGTAGGAAGGATGAGCTGCTTCAGTTGGCTGACTACTTCGGAGTCCCGGTAGTGAGGTCCACCAAAAAGCAGGTAATTAAAGAAGGTGTTTTGGAACAATTGGTGCTTCTAGAGATTTTGAAGTGTTCTAAAGTACCAGATTCTCTGGTGCCTGACTCAAATGAGCGTCAGGACACGCTGGCCGAGGTAGGGGAGTCGGAAGTGGAGCAGGGTGCCAGCACGGTGGACGGTTCGGCGGTTCCGCCCTCTGTGGTTGGTCTTTCCCGTTCCAGTCTTTTTCGCCCCCGAGTATACACTCCGCTGATTTGTCTGGGGCCAAGTTACAGCTGCATCTGGCCCGAATTGAGGCTGAGGCGAAAGACAAAGCCTTGGCACATGAAAATCAGCTTCGGCTGCAGATTTGCTGGCTCGAAATAGAGGCAGACAAGGCAGTCCGCCTACGTCAGCTCGAGTTGCAGGCAGCGGGGTCTGGAACATTTCATTTCGAGGGGTCAGGACACCTGGATAAAGAAGGTACTAGTAAGAATACTTCTCATCTCTTGACATCTAGAAAGGAATTCGACATAACTAAGGTTATTTCCTTGATACCTCCTTTCCGAGAATCTGAAGTAGATGCTTACTTTTCTGCTTTTGAACGAATAGCTTCGTCCTTAATCTGGCCTAAAAATATGTGGTCTCTTATGCTGCAATGTAAATTGACTGGAAAAGCCCAGGAAGTATGTGCCGCTTTGTCAATTGAAGATGGTCTTGATTATGAGGTTGTGAAGGGTGCTATTTTGCGAGCATATGAACTTGTGCCAGAAGCTTATCATCAACGGTTAGAGAGCATAGGAAACTCCCTACACAGACATATGTGTTCACTCAGGATAAAAGTACTCTTTTCACTAAATGGATCACAGCGAGTGACGTTATGGATTTTCGTTCGCTTCGAGAGCTGATCTTCTTAGAAGAGTTTAGAATGATGTTTACCCGAGCGTCTCATGACATATTTGAACGAACAGAAAGTTAGTTCCGTTACCAAAGCAGCTGTGTTGTCTGAGGAGTTTGCGTTAACACATAAACCTGTGTTTTCGAATACTGTGCATGGTTCCTATGGAATGCAGAAACATGTTAGTGAACGGTCCACGAAGAATAACGGTCAGGGTCCTGTGTCAGTTCCTCATGAGGGTAGGACTTGTTTTAACTGTCACAAAATGGGTCATTTGATTGCTGACTGCGCTAAACTGAAAGCGAAGGGTGGTCCCCAACGGTCCGGGCAGTCCAATACGGCTGGGGTTGGTTTAGTGAAATCTGTGTCACCCTGTCGAATTAGCAGAAAAAACCTCAGAAAAACCTGAGATCAAAGCCACAAATTCAGTAGAACCTGTTTTTCGCCCATTTATTTGTACGGGAACAGTATCCTTACCAGGTGGTGAAAGAAAACCTATCCAAGTGCTGCGTGATACTGGCGCTGCTCTGTCTTTAATGCTTGAAGACGTGTTACCTTTTTCTGAGGTTTCTTCTTGCCAAACACACTCAGGGGATAGAAAGGGATTGTTTCTGGTTTGGTTCGTGTCGGGGTATGTACACAGTTACCAGTGAAAGGTGTTTCTCTGATCTTAGAGAACGACATAGCTGAAGGAAAAGCGGATCCTTTGTTAGAGGTCGGGTGTACACCTCAGTATAATGCGGTTGGGGATGAGAAGTTTGCCAAATCGTTCCCAGCAAGTGTGGTTACGCGGTCCCCAGCTAGAAAATTTGATGAGGTGTTGAATTTGGCTGACACATTTTTAAATGGGGAAATGCCTTCAGTGACTCCCACAGTTGAAGGAGTTGTAGAAACTCCTGCACTGAAAATACTCCCAGAGTTATTAAAGACCAAAGAGAGAAAAAGCATTTTCACTCGAGAACAGTTAATAGCAGCACAACATACTGATCAGACGTTAAACAAATGTATTGCTGCAGCAAACTCAGATTTAGACAGAAAGAATAATACGTACTTATTCGTGGATGAGGTTCTGTGTAGAACTTGGACTCCTAGATACAAAGAGGAGGAAGAGTGGAATCGTGTCTTACAGATTGTGGTCCCGGAAAATTATAGACAGCATATACTTGCCTTAGCCCACGACCACTCTCTTTCGGTGCATCAATGCATGACAAAAACATATGACCGTATTCTGGATAATTTTTTTTGGCCAGGGGTAAAATCAGCTGTGGTGGCTTATTTTTGGTCTTCAACTTGTCAGGTAGTGGGAAAACCAAACCAAGTGATTCCTTCAGCTCCGCTACAGCCAGTGCCTGCAATCAGGAAATCTTTTGAAAATGTAGTAACAGATTGTGTAGGTCCCTTACCCAAGACCAGGAACGGTAATCAGTTCCTACTTACTATCATGTGTAAGGCTACCAGGTACCCAGAGGCGATGCCTCTTCGAAAAATCACCGCTCCTGTTGTGATAAAGGTGTTAGAGAACTTTTGGATTACCAAAACGTATTCAGACAGACCAAGGGACAAACTTTACTTCAACTTTGTTTAATCAGATTCTACAGCAGTTAAACATTACACATGTAACTTCCAGTTCTTATCATTTGGAGTCCCAAGGAGTCCTTGAGAGGTTCCATCAGTCTCTGAAGACCATGCTTAAAACATACTCTCATGAAACTCACAGAGATTGGGATGAAGGGATTCCGTTAGTTTTATTCACGATGCGTGAAATAGTGCCCAAATAGAGTCTTTGGGGTTCAGTCCTGCTGCACTTGTCTTCGGACATACTCTTCGGGGTCCGTTGAAAGTTTTAAAAGAGAAACTATTAAAAAACCGTGTCTCTACTCCTAAGAAAAACATATTGAATTATGTTAATGCATTCAAGGAACGTTTGTGTAAGGCATGGGAATGTGCAAGAGATGCTTTAGTCTCTTCCCAAATAACGATGAAGAAACGCTTTGATCTGAAGTCTGTGAAGCGTACTTTTCAGTCAGGAGACCAAGTGTTGGCTCTCTTACCTGTTCAAGGTTCGGCTCTGTCGGTCCGTTTTTATGGTCCATACCAGGTTGAGTGAAAACTGAACGAAACGAACTATGTCATTAGTACTCCCGACAGGGGAAGAAAGAAATGAACATGTCACATTAACATGTTGAAACTTTACCATGTGCGACGCCCGTCTGGTTATTCGCTGTCTGCACTAGGGCTCAGTGGGACAGTCGCCGACCCGGTCGTTGCTGTTACTCTCCTGCTATCTCCCGGTCTAAAGGATTAAATTAATGACAGATCCTGCTCAACCAATTGCTTGTTTAACTCAGAAATGCTTGCCAGGTTGCCGACTTTGTTAGCTCACTTTCCTGTTGATCAGCAAATTGATTTTACATGGTTAGTGCAGGTGTAACCCGTGTTGTTGGGCGATGTTCCGACTCAAACTTTGGTATTGCACCACAACATAGAAGTAACCGATGCAAAGCCTATAAAACAGATGAAGTTCACTATTTGTTAGAAAATGGTTTTGCTGTACCCAGTTTCAGTCCGTGGAGTTCTCTGTGTATATTAGTGCCAAAGCCCGATGGTACTTCACGTTTTTGTACCGACTTCCGCAGGGTTAATTCAGTCACAGTTCCTGACTCCTATCCAATGTCCCAGGTGGATGACTGTGTAGATAGGATAGGTGCTGCCAAATATGTTAGTAAATTAGACTTGTTAAAGGGGTATTGGCAGATTCCTTTAACAGCTTGAGCTTCCGATATTTCAGCTTTTGTAACGCCTGATGGTTTTGCTCAGTACACTGTACTAGCTTTTGGGATGCGAAATGCTCCGGCTACATTTCAGCGGCTAATAAATATTGTTCTTTCTGGAGTTTCGGGTTGTGAGGCTTATGTAGCTATGTAACCCTGAACCTACTCTTAAAGCTAACCTGTGTGCAAAGCCTAGTGTTAGGATTAGCTAACAAGATAGGTGGACCAGTGTCTAGGTTCTGAAGAGGTAAATGCTGTGCTGTGAGTCAACAAATCACCATCCCAGAGATGAGCTTCAACTTCTTGTATTAGACAGTAACATTTGAAACCAAATAAAATGGATAATAATAAATTGTAGGCCTACTTATTAAACATATACATCAATATGCAGTAACAATTCACAATTCACAATTCAACCTTATATTTCTCAACCCAATTTACTTTAAGTAAAGTCTCTAAGGCCGTAAAGGAGTTATCAAGCCTCCAGAAAAAACTGAAAGAGTTCATACGAGTTCCTGGCTCAATTGAGACACAAACACTTGAGGATTTGGTCACAGTTTTGTCCTACTGCAACGCTGAGAAAAAAACGAAGTCCTCTGTTGCAAAAAAATGCCCAACAGTCCGGTTTCCTAGTGGCTCGCCATCCCCCTGGTTAGAGAGAAATCCAGTCCCAGTTCGCAAGGTCCGGCGGAGTTTCGGCAAAAACCAACCTTAGCCAAGGGTTTCAGCACAGCACCCCACGTCCATAAGTTCATAGACACTCCGGTCGCTTTTCTGTCCTGTTCTATAAATATGGTTTTAAGCTTGTTTAACTTCGTTTTTCTCACTTCTGCTACTCTCACTCACTCGTGTCTGCTTGTTGTTGTTTTTTCTTTTCTTCTTTTTCCCGCGCTGGCGCATGCGCTACCAAACCCACTCTCTAAGAGAGGGCGGGACTAACAACTTCAGCCAATGACATTTCTCCTTTTCATGCAAGAACCAATAAAAACTAACACAAACATAAAAACCATCCAAACATGTGAAATGTGTGGTCCCTGCAATGTGAAGCAACAGGAACATTACTTCTCAACTCCTAAATATAACTTCCAAATATAAACTCCTAGATTTACACATCTAACAGGAATATTCCCCATTTAACAAAGGAATTTTCCTATGCTGGATTACACTTACCTTGATGACTTAATCTTGTATTCCGCGTCTTGGTAAGAACATGTGAATGTTAATACGTTTTTTCAGCGTTTGGCACAAGCGAAGTGTGAGTTTGGAAAAACCACGATGAAGTACCTTGGAAAAGAGGTGGGCCAAGGACAAGTTAGACCTGTCCAGGAAAAAGTGCAGGCTATAATAACGTTTCCAGTCCCACGTACTCTGCGTGAACTACAGCGATTTTTGGGTATGGCTGGTTACTACAGAGGGTTTTGCCATAACTTCTCGACTGTTATTTCTCCGCTTACAGCCCTTCTAAGTCCTTCTCAATCATTCAGCTGGTCAGCTGATTGTGATTATGCTTTTAACAGCATTAAGTGTTTGTTGACAGGTGCCCCGGTGTTAAGTTCACCTGATTTTTCAAAAGCTTTTATGTTGGAGGTTGACGCTAGCTATGTTGGAGCCGGTGCCATCCTGTTTCAGGACGACACTGCAGGTATCGGCCATCCAATGTGCTATTTCTCGAAGAAGTTCAATAAATACCAATTGAACTATTCTATGATTGAGAAAGAAATGCTCGCTTTGATTCTGGCCTTACAGCACTTTGAAGTGTATGTGAGTTCCACTTCTCATCTGGTGTTGTATATACTGACCACAACCCTTTGGTGTGTAGAGAGAGAGCGAGAGGGAACAGGTGAGAGCGAAAACCACACACTATGTGCCATGGCACGTAACACCCTCCCCACATAAAATAATCAAACCCATAAAACAAATCACAATAAAACAAATATCAGCGAACCACCTAACTGTTTGTTGTTCGGCTGACAAATGAGTCGTTAGGATCGGCAAGTGGTCAAGCATCTCTGAATTTCTTAAACACGGATCGATTACTAATTCCTCCTAGGACAGGGAGAGGGCAGAAGGGCAACAGCCAAACCTGGGTCGACATCTGTCCCACTGGGCCCTAGTGCGGCCTTCGCTCATGGTTCGCTCATGGCATGACCTACTCTGCTTACCTAACTCTGTGTCAGCCAAGTTCAAAACGTCTTCGAATTTTCGAGCTTGAGCTCGGGTCACCGTACAAGCTGGAAATGTTGTGGCGAATTCTGCATTACCACTCCCACTACTCTGAGGAGTATAACCCACTTCCAACAGAGGCTGAACTTTACCACCAGCTAGGTCATTCCCCAGAATTAAATCCACCCCTTTAACCGGTAACTGAGCACACACTACCACACGAACTAACCCAGTGACAAGATCTGTCTCTAACTGTACCCGGTGCAGAGGTATCTTTATTATTCCTATATCTATTCCCTGAACTAGAACATGGGTTTGGCACGAGGTGTTCTCAGATAAAGGTAATACGTTTTCACGAAGTAACGATAGAGCAGCGCCAGTATCACGCAAGACTCTAATACTTTTTCTTTCACCATCAGGCAACGACACGGTTCCCGTAAGCATAAACGGGTGAAAAACTTTCATCTGTGTCTATCACAGAGGAAGCCACTTAATTTACCAACCCGACTCCAGCGGTTTTGGAATTCTCGGAGCGCTGGGAACTAGCCTTTTCTTTTAGTTTGGGGCAGTCTGCAATCAGATGCCCCACTTTATGACAATAATAGCAAGCACGTACCTCACGAGAAGATGATACCGGACCCTGACTAGCCGTAGAACGTCCACTAAAAGTTCTCCTAGCACCCAAGGCATCACTCACGGTAGCAGAAAACACAGGTGTATGCGTTAAAGCAAATTCTTCTGCCAACATGGCCGCATTAGTCACAGAACTGACCTTTTGTTCATTTAAATACGTGACTAGGCGTTCAGGTAAACCTCGTTTAAATTCTTCCAGCAATTTAGTCACGAAGCGAACTAAAATCGGAAACATTACTTGCTGTGACCCACTTGTCAAAAAGTATGCTCTTTTTCCTAGCAAACTCCACAAAAGTCTGTGTCGACACTTTCCTACACTCTCTGAAACACTGCCTATACGCTTCTGGCACCAACTCATAGGCACGTAAAATGGTCGATTTTACGACTTCATAATTAAGCCCCTCTTCTATAGACAGAGCCGCACATACCTTTTGAGCTTTTCCTGTTAATTCACTCTGTAACATTAGGGACCACATTTCTTTGGGCCAACACAGAGATGAAGCGATATGTTCAAAGGCAGTAAAAAAGGCAATAAAATAACCACACACTACGTGCCACGGCATGTAACAATCTCGTATGTACAACCATAACCAGCGCCTGATGAGATGGGCTCTTATGTTACAGAACATCATTATCCGGCACAAGACAGGGTCTGAGAATGTGTTTGCTGATGCGTTGTCACAGGCTGTTTAATGTGAAATTTTTTTTGTTCTATTTTTTTTTAAAGAGGGGGGCGTTACATGCCACTGCACGTAGGGTTTGTTTTTTCTCTCTCCCTCTTGCTTGCCCTCTCCCGGCAAGCAAGAGGGCTTTTCTCTCTCCTCTTCACTACGTAGGTTAAGGTTCCGGCGCTGATTGGTGGTCTGTGTACGTCCTTCACCTGCTGTCTGGACGATTTGCTCGGGTTGGTGTTCTGTCAGCGAAGTCCCGCCTCCTCTACACTTGGTTGAGAACATTCTCAGAGTAACTCTTTCCCCTTCCACTCACTAATATTGCCCTGGCCCCCTCTCTGGTGCTTCCAGCTTTACTAAACTGGGTCTCAGGTGTGCCTATAATCTTGTCTGCATCAGAGAGGACGATGAGTGGAAGAAGGCTTATATATACACATTTACAGCACTTAGTTGACGCTCTTATCCTCGTATCTTACAGTGACGTACATCAGTGCTCAAGTAGTCCTCAAGTAGTACACCTATGCATCTGTCAAGTAATACCTAGCCGGCCCCTGCCAAACAATATCTGAACAACACAAGTCACAGGAAAGTCAAGAGTTAAGACAAGAGTAAGAGTTTTTTTTTCTTCAAAATAAGCAAGCAGATGAGAGACATAGTCGCTAAGGCACTCCTTGGTGAGGTGAATCTTCAGGTGACGCTTGAAGACAGCGAGGGACTCTGTAGATCTAATCGGAAGAGGGAGTTTGTTTCACCACTGGGGAACCAAGACTGAGAAGAGACTTGACGCATGTATTCCTCTTCTTTTGAGCAGCGGAGGCTTGAGACGACCCGTGCTTGTGGCCCTGATTAACGAGAAGTGACATGATCAATGTGGTTATGTATGGGGGTGATATGTTTTACATCCATCCCATAGCAATATGACATGAACTTCGAATAACACTTAATATAAAATACAATACTCATTGCTACTCAGTTTTAACTTCAAAAAGGAAAGTATTTTCATAGCAAAACGGCTAGCAGAGATTAGCATCTGAACTAACAGCTATTAGCACGATATACTAGTGCAATAAATACGACTGGAACTTACCATGCAGCTCACACAGTTTACATGGAGTTTCACAGTGCTCACATGGAAAAGTTCACTAAAGTTTTGATACAACTGATACTCTTCTGTCTGTGTCTCTGCTCTCTGACTGGTACACGCAGACGCACACTGTGTCTGAGCATGGCACATAGATAAGGGGAAATTACCAGTCACTGTTTGGCTGCTCAGTCTTACAGCCCACATTAATTAGCAATTGCTACGTCCACACCATTTAGCACATATTAGTTGGTTTATATTCCCATACTTTTTCTATATTACATTTAAATGCTTTTCATAAATATTTATTCCCATTGTGGATGTTTTTTCCCCATACTTATTTATAACTTTTAATCACAATTTTAACCCTGGGTTACAGTATAATCTAAAGAGTGTTCAGTGGGAGAGGGTTCGAGCAGAGACGTGGTAGGTCTGCTGAATGTCAGAAGAAATTATACTTCCTCAGAAGAGAGTGGTTAGAAGACATGAAACTGGGCAGCGTGGTCTGGTCTCTGAATGTCAGGCGACATGGTGGTAGGAGGAAAGGATGCTCGATCTTCTCATCTAAGAACTTTGCAAAGTCTTCTGGTGAGAGAGCTAGAGATACAAGGAGAGAAGGAGATTTGAGAAGTGAAGAAAAGGTGGCAGAGAACTTGTGAGAGTTAGATGCATATTCTTCAAATTTGGTTCTAAAGAAGGAAGACTTAGCAAAAGTTAAATCGTCATCAGATTTAGATAGGAGAGAGTGAGAAGTGGCGAGATCACTATTCTTAAGCATTTTCCTCCATCTTCGTTCAGCTGCTCTCAATTCCCTTCAGTTACTACACAGGACCTCAGACAGCCCTGGAGCCGGGGGAGAGACGTGCTTCGGTCTGGAAGAAAATGGACAGAGTTGGTTAAAGAAATTGTGGAGAAAAGAGAGAAGGTCATGGGTAGTGGATTCAACAGAAGATGGACTGGATTTAGTAGAGTTTGGTAGAGATAAGGAGGAGAGATGAGGAGAGAGAGGACAGAGATAAAGAGGAGAGATATTTGATGTAGGTGCTGCACACACGGGAAGAGATGAGGAGGTCTGAAGAGAGAATTTGAAGGATAGAAGATGGTGGTCAGAGACGTGTAGAGGAGTAGACAGTATGTTTAACACAGAAATATCTTCTTGGGCCAGAAGATATGTGAACAGGTATGAGTGTGATGCACCTTATTTGTAAAATAAAAATAGGGAGGAAAGGATACTTAGTCAAGCATAGTTTGCTGAAAGAGTAGTCCTTGTTAGTCCTCTTAAAGTTCTGGGAGAGCAGAAGCCACTTCCACGACTTGACACCTAATTACCTCAGGCCTCACTGATACCAGGTGAGCCTTTGTCTAAGTAGTTGCAATGGAACTTACCTAACACCTCACAGTACAAGCACTCAACACAGTCTAAGTACACAAGATAGCAGTTCGGTTAAACAACAGACAGAATGAGACCCTGGTAATGCCCTTCAGCTGCTTTCTTCAATCGTCAATATACCAAATGTTCCTGCAGGACAGTTGGGTTCCCCCGAACCCAAGCTTCTCGTCGAGAAGATGGTGTCAGTTGCGTTCAGAGACCAGTTGATCAAATCCATAATTCCAAAGTTCGGAAAGCAGGGTAAGGAGAGTCTCGGAGACAGACACTAAAGAGGACAATACAAGAGAGCCAGAAAGAGAGATAGGGGAGAGAGAGGAGAAAAATGTGACTGCCTTCGCCAAGAGAGAATGGGCTCGCTTCTTCTTTTGGGTTGAGCTTTCACACGAATCCACACTTCATCAAGATGCCCACAAGAGCGAGAGGTTGATATACCATTGGCCCAACAGGTTATTTTGATGGCACGTGCAGGAAAATATGGCAGTTGGTATTAATGCTATGGCTGATTATCTATCCATCCATTATCTGAGTCATTCTTGTTAATCAGGGTCATGAGAGGAGTTGGAGACTGTACCTGGAGTAACTGAGAAAAAAGGTGCTGAAGCACCATGGCCATGTAACCAGTCCACTGTAGTTATGCTTAATCAGTGTAATGCAATCGATAAACTCCAGCTTCTATCTATTACTAGTGGTCAGAAGTGGTAGCCTGTGTTTTATCAAATTTTCATAATAATGCTAACATAACATGTTTAGACAAATCTACGGCATACTACTTTATTTTTAAAAAGTACTCCAAAATGCCATAGTACTCCCACACCATCTGGTCACTCATATAGTATAAGTCCTTCTATGGTTATGTATAATGTTCCCTGACCTTATCTTCACTCTGTGTACAAAACTATGTACACCAGGCTCACTCATTCCCAGATTACCAAAAATGTAAATAATGATGAAATCTTGAATATCAGACTGAGTGATGCAGACGCTGGAGACAAACTAACCATTCACATGGCAGTGGGAGGATTCAGGCTTAGGTAAAAAGAGACATGCTCTAACAGCAGACTTCTGGATCATTGCCAGCATCTGTTTCAGATGGATAACACAGACTACAAGCAAAACATCACAGTTCAGTACTGCTTTCCTGACAACAACTCAACTTGCAGAAAGGAGCTCCGAACAGGGCCTGGATATTTATTTTTGTTTATTTTCCTCTCAGGTGTTTCTGTGTGCACTGTGTTTTTGAACCTGTTGGTGACCATCTTCATCTCTCACTTCAAGCAGCTCCACACTCCAACCAACCTGCTCATCCTCTCTCTGGCTGTATCAGATCTTCTCGTGGGACTGATTGTTATGCCCATGAGCATAATGCAAATGAAAGACTCCTGTTGGTATATTGGACGACTTGTATGCTCTGTTCATCAACTGATCACTTATGTCTCAATTTCAGCATCTCTCTGTAGTCTGACTCTCATTGCAATTGATCGGTACATTGCTGTTT
>JBBJLR010000037.1:15300048-15311643 GCA_037577145.1 Brachypetersius gabonensis
GAGACAAAGGATAGAGAGAAAAACGGAGAAAAGAGGGATACGGGGAGAGAGACAGAGAGAGAGAGAGAGAGAGAGAGAGAGAGAGAGAGAGAGAGAGAGAGAGAGAGAGAGGCAGGATATACAGAAAATGAGATGAGATAGTAAAGGTAGAATGGAAGAAAGAAAATCAGGCAAAAACAAAGAGTATAGGGAGAGAGAAAAAAAGAAAGAGAAATGGTAGGGAGAGAGAGAGAATGTGTCGACAGAAAGAGGAGGTAGAGAAAGGTAGAAAAACAGGGGGCTGATATGGAGAGAGGGGGATGTAGAAAAAGAGAGAAAGCACAACAGGGAAAGGGACAAATGAAGGCAGAGTAGAGAGGGAGTGTTAGAGGAAGAATGAGGGTAGAAAAGAGGGACACGAGCCAGAAGGTGAAAGAAAAAAGAACAGAGAGAGAGAGAGTGGGAAAAAAAAGAAAGAGCGGAAAAGTAGAAAGTGGGAGAGAGAGAGGGAGAGAGTGAGAGAGATGAAGAGAATGTAGAGAGAGCGAAAAAGAGAGGAAAATGGTGAGTGAGAGAGAGAGAGAGGCCAGGTTGCCATAGCAACGGTGGATCAACAGCGCCCGCGGAGGAGGGGGGTGGTGTGGGGGGGATGCGGTGGTGGTGGTGGGGGGTGTTGGTGGAGGTTTCATCTCAGAAAAAGCGGCTCCTTAGTCGAGAGAACAAACGCCACTGCCACTCTGAAAAACACCACGCCACCAACACAGGCGCGCGGAAACCAGAGACATCCTTTAAACTGCGACCTTCGGGGAGAGAGAGAGAGAGAGAGAGAGAGAGAGAGAGAGAGAGAGAGAGAGAGAGAGAGAGAGAGAAGTGCGAGTGGAAGAGTGCACAATAAGGGGTCTGATGAGAAAAGTAGTGTTTTCTCTGCTTGTCGCTTCTGCTGCTTTAACTACATCTGTTCTTCCTCTCTGGCTGCGGCGGGCCTGGTGGTCACCCATGCTTCACCGTTTCATTACTTTATTCAACCCAAAGCGGCCCTGAAGCTCACTGCTGTGGCGCCCATGAGGCTGAGACTGAGCGTCGGCTCACCTGACTCATTAATCCAAGCCCAGTCTTGGGTTCAGGTTTGTTTTATAACAGGACTTCGGCTGCAGCGCCGGCGCTGACCGCTTGGGGGCAGGTCGGCCTACAGCTCGGCGTCAAAATTGTGCCCAATTTCCCGCTATTACACCCACTCCCCGTCTCACATGATCTTATTTATCTTTGGCTTCGTTTCCCCCTCCTGCCTTATTGCTTTGCTTCACCTCTTCGGCTTGTATCTCTCTGACCCCGTTTATATCTGTTTATTATTTTTTTTTTTTTACAGCTGGCTTTCGGCCATTTATTCCCATCTTCCGACGGCATCATTTTCCATGTTGGGTAAATTACTCCGCGGCGTGCCCTCTGTAAAGAGCGTGGGGCATATAAAAGGCAGATTGATTTATTGTCTTTCATCTCAGCGGCGTTATCTTTACGGCTTCGCCTTTATTGTGCCGTCGAAACAGCCCTCGCTCCCTCACTTCTGCTTCATCCTCATCTTCTTCTTGAACGCTAGCTCTGAAGAAATGGAGGGGGGTGGGGGGCGATACCTGTGGCCCAGTGCAGGCGAGTTAGTCCGAGCGCATTAATATTGATGGACAGTCAGAGTCAGGTTCCTCTCAGGTCCGAAAGCACGTCCAACATTCAATATTCTCTTCAGCTTCCAGCGATCCCTCGGCCTCCGAAGCCAACCAGATGACGTCTTGAGAAGCAGAGCAGAAGCTCGGCCAGATCAAGGCGCCCCTTATTACGGCACAAACTCCCCGAATTCATTCATATGCAATAACCAGACCATAAATCGCCACTATTTCTTCACTCATTTTATTACAAACGTTCTCAATGAGGACTTATTACAAGGAGTATATTCTCAACATGCGGAAACAAGAATGAAACAGAACACGTGGGAATCAAACGAACAGGGAGGAGGCGGAGAGGGATCAGACAACCCACTGTTCACAATAAACGTAAAAAAAAGAGAAATGAACAAAAATATAGATGGAGCCGATTTAACACATTATATTAACAGAACGTGCTTCGAAAACGTCCTGCTATCTGCTACACGCCAGCAGGTGAATTTAAAAAACTTTGCAAATACAAAACGCGGTTTTCTGAAAAAATTTTCCCAGATAAATTACAGTTAACTAAGTACAAAACAAATGTGTCTTTATCACATTTAAGCCACAAACACAACCAGTAAACAAACGCAACATCACTTTCGGCACCACTTTTCAAGATTTGAGAACAAACAAACGGAGCCGATTCTCTGCTTTAGCTTGGTTGTCCTCCTCAGCACCAGGGGCGCCCTTTTAATTGGTGCGAAAGGAAAATAAGGGGCATTCGTGGAACTGGTTGAGTGTCAAATGTGATACAAAGATATATATATATATATATATTCAAAACAAAACCTTGCATCTCAAAAATACTGTTTTTCACTTTGAATGGAAGGGGTTTTTTTTTCCGACAAATACATTTTTTCCTATTGGTTTGTTGAGTACGAAATTTGACCACAATATAAATGACAGAAGGCATTTTTTAAACATTATTTAACAAAGTCAAGGCTTTATTCTGTCACCATCCACACCAATAGGTATCCATTTCCTGGGATTTTATTTTGTATTTGTACCAGCTAATGCACCTTCTAATGCGCTTGGTATTTGCAAAGTGTGTCGTGTGTGTTTGCAAATAGCTGGGCATTCACAGGACGTTCTGTTCATGTGAAATTATATTAAAGGAGCTCCACAGATATAGATAAAGCCCTCAGGAACAGGAGCCAGTGATGATTACGGTGCAGGCATAGAATGGCCACATTCACACCAACTCAGCCAAAGATCAATCCAACCAAGGCAAGATGTGCACATCTCAATAAACACACAACTTTGAATATGCCGTCGGCTCTTTGTCGCAAGATTTAAAAAGCTTCACTTGCATGTACATAAAACTGTACAAAAAACAGGGCATCACAAGCATCATTTTTGTCCTATATAAATATAACCAACGATTAAGGATAACAATTTTTTTATTTTTATTTTTTCATCTTTTTTTTGTTAGTTTTTTTTACTCTCCTGCAAAAGACATACTTTCAAGGCAGCCATCTTTAGTTTCAGGTGAACAGTGATGATGGGGCTGTGCAGCTTTTTGTTCTGAGGGGGTAAAATATAAGGAAAAAAAAAGATAAAAGAAAACTATCCAACCGAAAAGGTTTCCGGAGACCACCACTAACATCTCGGCAAGAACGGGTAAACAATTTCTACCAATTATCTTTGGAATTCATGCTAAAACTCGTTGCCTGCTCGACAGCACACACTGGGGCGGGGGTTGGGGTGGTGGAGAGGTCTATGTACAAAAACACACCTTCTAGAGATGCTAACCACGGAAAAAAACGAAGGGATAACAAAAACAAAAAAACAAAAAAACGACATTTCCATGTTCACGGGAGCCTCAAAAAACAGAAAACGTGTCTCACACCATGGTCTTATCGCACCCATCAGGTCCTCAGCTAGAGACACCAACGACAGCAAGAGATCACACACCTAAACACCGGTAAAAAATTGAATTTAAAAAAGACACTTTTTCACATTCTGCCCAAACCTAGTGATTTAAGAACGACCTCGAACGACTCTTCTTAGGGTTCGAAGCTCTAAACCAGCTGTGTGGAGACCATGTCTATGAAAAGGGAGTCAAACCTGGCGATTTGACTGTATTTTTTTTTTTTACACAGGCTGGGATTACAGTGTAGTGGGGTCAAACCCTGCTTCGATAGCGAGTGGACGGCACGGTGTTCATCTTTGTTCTTAACCAAGTTAAGTCCAGGTCGGTGAACTGGTGCTTAGCCGTGGCAAAGATGGGCCGAGTGGAGTGGAGCGGAGAGCAAGAAGGGCTAATTGCGTCGGATTATGACTCTCCCTGGAATTTCCCCCATCTTAGTCGCTAAATGGCTTCGAAAACAGCATAATGTGCTTCTTTTTCTCTCCTGGAGGCGGGGTAATCACTCGCTCTTATTTAATCATGCTCGTGTCCGGCGATCTCCATATGCTTTAATTATTCTCCGCCAGGCGCCGGAGGGGGCGCCGATGAGGCCGGAGCAGCGCTGTTTAAATGGCTGTGACGGAAATCCCCTCCCAGCCCTGTGCTTTCTGCAGGCGAAGCGTTTCATTACTCGTGTTGATTAACGAAATGGACACTGCAGCTACTCGTAACTCACCCCAACACACGCGGGCAAGCACCCCCTGGGGGTGAAGCTAGGTGCTGCGGAGTGAGGAAAGCGGTGAAATGTGACGCGAGCTGTTGATCACTCACTATTGGATTTAGCTTGAAGCGTTTGCTCCGTGAACACATCATGTCATCGTAATGGCTAGAGCGCGCTCTCCTCCGTTCAGCTAAGGTCAGGAACCGCCCAGCCGGATTTTAAGGAAATGCGGTCAATGGAAATAATGACCTTTTAAAAAGAATGCAAAAGTAGATATGTGGCAATATCATCTTTTGACCTTAGTCATTCCTGACTGTAAAATACATGCACAGTTGACATGCTTACGAGGCCAGATGGGATTATCAATCTAAATCATCGATTATGATTGTTAAGTACAACCGCTTTAAGGCATTGAAGCACCCATACGGGCCTCAGAACAAGAGGGGGGTGGTCGCGATCACGACCACGTAAGTACAAAAGATACGAGAACAGGCCAAACATTCGGTAACACTTTATTTTGATGGTCCTTCCTGAACACTTTAGGTCTTTAGGTGATGTCACATGAACATCTACTGAATTCCACCGACTCATTAACACCAAAAGCTACGCTCATTCTAACCCTGGTCTTAAAGGAATAGTTTGGTAAAAAAAAATCAGATGTACAGTTTTTAACTGACCCCAGGCGTAGTCCAACAGCCAAGACATGTTTGGAGTCCAAATTTTGTTACTTTATTTCAGAACTGGAGAAACAGCTACACTAGAACTCAACAGGGGCATAAAGTCTATTCCCAAAACGTCTCTCAACCTGTTCCAACCACACCTAGGTGCAGCAGACTTGTGGATGTGGTTTAGGACACAGTATGTTTTACTCTGAGCTCTACCGCTACAGGCGGCTGTTTCAGAGAACATCAGATGTTCACAAAGTAAATAGTAAGGAGGACTCAACAGATTCCTCTGTATTTACGACATTCACTGATATAAAACTAGATCAGCGATTTTACTCCTGAGGTGGTTTGTGAAAACAGGCCCTGTTGTGTAAAAGAATTTCCTGCAGCATTTCACTACATGGTGATGGTTTTTATAGCTTTTATAGCTTTTTATAGCTCAAAGGTATACTGTATCCTAAATTACATCTGTTCCACCTTAATAAAAGGCTGGATTACAGTAGATTGAGAGAGAAAAAAGTGTCCAACTTGAATTCTCATGTTAGCAATATTAGCCTTGTAGCTCCAGTGCTAAAATTAAAAAGCAAGCTTTAGACTCCTAACGCATTTCAGCTGATTGGCCACAACTAAGTAAAGTGAAACACTGTTTACATTTGATTTTCCATCAAAGTATCCCTTTAATCTCATGGTAAAATCGAACCTTACCTCTAATTAGTTTCTAACCCTAACACTGATGCTAGTTTCACAACATCCTTAACTAAGAGCTGACCACTGAAATAAACCTGTTGAACCATGGTTGTGACTTCATGAACATGTCTCCGAGCCCCTTGTGGGGTGGGTGGGGGGTTTCGATCCGCTCGCCGTCAAGCGATTCCTTGGGAAGCTCTTAGCAAATCTCGGCGAAAGCGGTATTCTGGAAAGAAAATGCCTTTTCAGCTCAGCCCTGTTCTAAAGGAACAGCAGGCCAGCAGGCTCAGCGAGAGAGGCTTAGCCTGCCGCACAGAGTTAAGCCACTGCGCTGTGTGAGGTCCGCCAAGGAGGAAAGGGTTCACAGTGCCAAACACACACCCAACGGCGGGTCGATAGCCGCGCACGCTAACGTGCCCACACACACGCGCGTGCACGCACGCATGCGGGGCTGGTTATGTGATAGTGTGCTGGTAGCGCCACACAAGCGCCAATTTGTGACAGCAAGTTTGTGACAACACACACACACACACACACACACACACACCCACAGATACATTAGTTTTCTGGCCATGTGCGCACACACAGGCCTGCTGTCTCGTAGCATCAACTGTTATAGTCGTTTATAGCCCCCCACACACAAACACACACACACACACATGCTGCGTCCCAACTGCACACTGGTACACACACTGTGTACCGAGCTCCATAGAGGGTGAGTATTAGTCACGGTTTCCTACTAATGGGAAGTGAAGTGATGCTTGTCCTAACAAGCTGCAACCTAGGATGCTTCTTCTATACAAAAACAAACAAACAAACAACACATCAAGGAATTGTACGTTCATTTCGGAGGTTTTTTGTCGGAATGTTTCTCCCTTTCCCCTCCCTTTGCTCTGCATGGTTGGCCAATGGTGTCACAGTAGCCAGGTTTCCATCCAGCTGTGGAAGTCTATTACGGCTGTTCAAGCGAATAACTGAAATACGCAAGTATAAAACTTGTTTCTGAAAACACTCCTGAGAAATGCAGTCGTGTGCAAAAGTTTTGATACCTCACGCTCAAGCACATTTCTGCACGTTTTAATGCTCCATCATTGTTTATTTGCTGGATTTAATGTGCTGTTGCACTTTCTGTTCCAGTATTTTCCTCATATGTGAAGCTTATTAATAAATAGAAATTGTACAACGCATGATTTCCACACTCCTCCTGCCTCCCAGCTCTAGCTTTAATGGTAGAGATATGGATATAATCATTTATTTAATTCAAAGCATTGTGGGAATGTTGAATTGGGAACCCTAGTATTGTGAAATAAACTGAATCGTGGGCTGAGTGATTTGTTACACGCCGAATATGAAACCAACAAAATCGTAATTTGACTGAGGATGTTCCAATTTCTGCATTACACTATATGGGTCGAATCTACGGGGAGATTCATGTTTTGCAGTCACAGCAGGAAACAGAAATATGGCAAATGAAAAAAATATTCCTACTTCAAGCCATATTATTATGCAAGTTTTAGCAGTCGTATTTGATATTTGCCAATGCGTGATATGTCAAAATGTGCATAAATAAAAAAGGACGGAAACCTAGCTGCTGTCCCTCACAAACCAGAGGGGAAAAAAGTCAATCAAAAACCAATTCTAAGTACGCGTGTTGAATTTCTCAAGTATTTACCCGACACCCAAATAAGCTCTGAGCTTTAGGTGTGACAGCATTAGTGTGTGGTACACAACTGGGACACAGCAACAGTTCCGCAACACTATGTGACAGCAGGTCTCAGGCCACACAGCTTCGTGTACGGATCAGAGACACAGAGTTTGAGAGTGTGTGAGTTCATAAGGAGGTTTTCCACCCTCCCACATCCCTCCGTCCATCTTCTGAACCTTAGAGAACCTTCGGCAGCGGCACCACTAAGATCCTCTTCAGGCTGGTTCATTCATTATGAAACATTTTTTTTTTCTTCATTTTTTTGATCGCAGCTCAAGCCTGGTAGTAATATTCATATATACACACCATACAAATGTATTTACATCGCTGTACATGTACTAAGATCGCTCCGACTGGAGGAGGAGATCCGATACACACGAGTGGCGGAGACTCTAGAAGAAGCTTCCGGCTTATGGC
Source organism: Brachypetersius gabonensis (assembly GCA_037577145.1). NCBI lineage: Eukaryota > Metazoa > Chordata > Actinopteri > Characiformes > Alestidae > Brachypetersius > Brachypetersius gabonensis. The sequence goes on from JBBJLR010000037.1 coordinate 15,307,766, forward strand.
ACTACAGCACAGGTCACACTGTTTAAAAGATCCAGTAAACATTCCACAGGCTAACGAAGCTAAAGCCAGTCACGTCAAAGCTGTTTTTTTTTCTTCTCTTTTTTGTTTGTTTGATTGTTTGTTTTTTTTCATCGTGGTTCATGGTTGTATGTGAAACCGATGCTTTTCGAGGAACATAAAAAAGCGGACCAAAGTAATAAATAGATGAATTCATGAGTGAATCAATAAATAGAAATATAAATAATTGTACAACTCTATCACACTTAGTTGTACGCTAAGAGACTGGATTCGCTATTCAAGTGGAATTGCGTCCAGTCACACGGTTTTCGATGCTTCCACTGTGGATGTCTCTTCTCGGTCTCGTCTCGGTCTCGTCTCTATGCCGTCACTTCTTTCAACATGTGTCAATCGGTAGGGTCGCGGTTAAGCTCACAGGTAAATTTCCCTTTTGGAGGCATGGTTGGAGGTGGGGCTGGTGGGTGGGAACTCAGAGGTGACGCTCAGAGGCACCTCCTCCGGTGGGGCGTGGTCACCAGGGGCATGGTCACTGCTTGAGTAGGCACTGCGAGAGGGCGGTAGACGAGACCGGAGCTCATCTCCGCTCAGGCGGGGGGCGCTCCCGTTGGCCAGCCGGCCCAGGCTCCCTCTCTCCTGATAAGGCACGAAGGTGGAGAGCTTGGGAGGGTTGCGGGTCTTCCGGACGGGGGACGGCTGCCCCGGCATCCAGCAGGCGTCCGAGTGGCCCAGCTCACTGCACTCCTGACTGCAGTTCCCCGTCATAGCAACGTCGGGCAGGGAGCGGATATCTGTGGGCAAACAACGAGGAGACACAGCGTCATTGTTTTTGACATTCTGACACAATGGAAACTGTGACAACTATTGGCAGTACAGTCGACCCCCGAAATTTGTGGGTATTACGTTCCCCTGATTCGCCTATAAATGTCTATTTTTATAGTCTAAACTCCATATACGCTCCCAAGGCACTGTAATTTCATTATTATCACAGCTTAATACATTACACTTAAAAAAATTTAAGGTAAACTCGAGAGGAAACGCAGGAAACTCTTGGAAATGCTGAAGATGCGTCATGGTCAGCAGCCAATCAGCAGCAAGGAGAAATGAATAACGCTCTCGGATTGGCTACTTTCAAACCTCCCACCTCCGAGTACAGTGGTATTTCACCATCCCAAGATGCGCTTTCTTTGTGTTTCTCTCGAAAGTACTACAACATTTATACAGTTATATGGAAATGCAGCTGAATTTATGCTTATATTTATGTTAAAATGATAAACTATATTTAGCACTAAAAAGCATGCCAAATATATATTGCCATGAAAAAAAAAGAAAAGAAAAGCTGAGGATATTTGTGGTTTCTGCGAAAAATTATTAGTTTGGTCTGCAAACAGCCGTGAACTCTGAACCGAAAATTGGCAGGCGTACACTGCATTGCCATTTAAGGTCCTGATTTATGCACAAGCTAATTGAAATATAATGTTATTTAAAAAATACAGTATGTGAAACATACCACAGACTGTTTAAGCCCATTAAGGTTGCATAACAGCTCTGTTGTTCTGACATACCTGCATCACTACAGCTCTAACAGTGTTATTCTGATGGCTGTGCAAAGATTTGTGTCACTGGCTACACAGCATGTCCCTCAGTAAACTCAAGAGAGTTTTTTGAGACAGCTTACACCTCCAATTAACTCACTAGCTTGCCCCCCCCTTCCTATATGATACCAACAAGACGGGAAAGCTGAAGACCAACAGTCACGTGAAGCTCGCCCACATCTCCACTGGAGCTGAATATAACTCCACTGGAGCTGGATGGCGCTGCACACTGGGAGGGGAACGCTAATGGCCAATTCTGTTGTCCGTGCTAGCTCGCATCGGGGGACCTCTTCATCCCCAGGGAGAGCAGGCAGGGGAGGTCAATTATACTGTCTTGGACTCCAAGCCACGGGTGGCTGCAGGACTACTAGGAATTGAACTAGCAATCATCCAATGATCAAGCCCATGCTTAGACAGTTGCACCACTCAGGAGCCCCCTTAGAGCTGTTTTTGAAAGTTAAGGAAAATCAAAGCAAATCAAGCCACAAACTGCTCAAACCTAGAGTGGAATGTGCAATCAGCCGCAAATGTTGTGTGTAAATGTTGCATGGCGCTCCCACAAATGCATATACATGAGAAAGAAGAGAGAGAGAGAGGCTCATTCTTTGGTGCATTAAATTCCTGGTTAATTCTTACAGAAATGGTCCAAATCACACTCATTCCAAAACTTCCACTGAATGCAGAAATGTGACAACAAAATGAAAACAACAAAGCAGATCCTGCTCATAGCTTTATGCGAGTTTTCTCTCATTCAGTTTTGTGAACCCTTTAGACTTGCCTTCATTTGTGCACACATATGACCTGAAACATCATCGGATTTTCACACAAGTCCTCAAAGAGAAGCCAGTTAAATAAACGAGACAAAAATATTTCACCTGGTCTTTTATTTATTGAGGAAAATTATCTTAAGCACCACTGTATGCACATGAAACTGCCTCCCAGTCAGGAAGATTTTCAGCCCATTAAATCCAAGTAAGTTACAAACCAGGTTGCAGATCTAATATTACTCATAATTCAAAAAGTTGATGTGACTGAAAAAAAACTGGAAGCAGATCTAAAATCAGCATGAAAAACTAGTTTAGACAGGTTTTGACCTGTGTAATCGATTCCATTAGCTGATAAATTCATGCCATATATCCTCTTCGTAATAACCTTATTCGTATCCACTTATTAATAACCAAGCTTTAATGAAAGGTTAACCTTTATGCATGGACTCAAACTGACGTTTAGAACCTGTGGCTGTTTAAAACAGCATCGCTTTCCAGACTTTTATTATTTAAAGAGATATTATCAAGAATTTTTTAGCTGTGTTTTTTTTGTCAATGCTGAGGCATCTGTGACACCTTAATATAGGCCAAACTGAAAAAAAAAACACAGCAATGAGATTCTTTTCTTCTTCAAAGTCATAGAAAAACATGGCGACACACCGGCAGTCATTTTGCTCTCGTTTCCTGTGGCTCCGCAGGGTGAGTCAGGCAGATACTGCGGCTCACCTACACCCAGACATGGACAATTAGCGGCCGATGCACAAAGAGCTTGCAGCGGTTGCTATGCGCTGTGGCGCGGTTGCTATGCGAGGTGCAGCGGTTGCTATGCACGGTGCTGTTGTTATTATGTGCCATGCAATGAGATTTTTTTTCCTGCCATTTGGTGCTTTATTGAAGTCCACTCGGAGCCTGCGTGGTGCCGGATACGGTGATTGTGTTTGAAATGCCTGCTTTTGTGCTCCTACCAGTGGTTGATAACTGTTGATGGGTGGCTTGGGTGGTTGTTATGCACTGTGAACAAGAGTGGGGTGTGAGGTGTGAAGCCCTGGAGTGGAGGGTGAGGTAGAGACATGGAACACACACACACACAAACACACACAAATGAGGGTTCACTGTAAGGGCTGGTCATTTTCACAGCACTCTTATAAAGTGCCATAGAGTGACGCCAGAGAGGAAACACTCCTGGTACCTGAAAGAACCGTCTTTAAAGTGCCACATTATGTAACACTGCTGTAACCATTAAATGGTACATATCCTTACATTTGTTCCCGCTATACAATAAAGGTGTCCTTTAAATGTCAAACAAATAACCATTTTTATGATTATACACAACAGGGCATTAACGACTAGTCGGTCAGCAAAGTCAAAGTCGAGTCGACGAGTCGTTTGATGACATCACACACACACTTTTTTCTGGTAAATATAAGTGTAGAACTGAGAGTGGAACAGTTGAAGTGTAGAACTGAGAGTGGAACAGTTGAAGTGTAGAACTGATTGTGGA
>JBBJLR010000037.1:15330868-15344362 GCA_037577145.1 Brachypetersius gabonensis
GAGAGAGAGAGAGAGAGAGAGAGAGAGAGAGAGAGAGAGAGAGAGAGAGAGAGAGAGAGAGAGAGAAAGAAAGAGAGGCAGAGAGATTGCTCATGTGTATGAGACGATCAGTGAATCACATAAAATAAGGCCGAAAACGCAGCCTCCTCCACTCCTGCAGCCAGCCACCATATTACATCATACATCAATCTGATCCAGGATCAAAGGGGGATCACGTCGGTACTATGGTAACACGCTTCAAAGGCTTTTCTGCTCCAGCATCCGCCACAAACCCGGACAACATGGGGATGTTATCACCTGTTTGGGTGCTCTAACCCCACGCTGGCTCCGGGGCACTGCTGGAATGTAAACAGTGGAGTGGCTTTAATATGTAGGTTAACACTTCGCCAAGTCGAGTAAATAAACACACACTAGCTCCACCCTCCGCGCTGGGTTCCAGGCTCAGGGGCGCATATCTAACCACAGGATTAAACGTCCACATCTCATTCCAGACTAACTGGCGAAGATTAGTTCCGACACTTCTACCTTCTTACCTAAGAGCGCAGATCAGACGCCGGTTCACAACTCATCTGACCCCCTCTCCAGTGGTGAAGACATGAAACGTCGCTTTTCTCGCACCTAAAGACACTTTTCTATAAGTATAGAGGAACCCTGCTGTGCCTAAACTGTACTTTGATGGAAGTTCTAGCACACTTTAGTGTTCCAGTGTGTCTCAGTCGGTCCGGTTTCTGACTCAACTCTCTCTGCACAGTTTATGGCCGGTCGACTGCGGAAAGTTACTCGGTGAGAGCTGCTTATCTTATCGTAGTCTTCTATGTTTTATAGTTTAAAACAATTAAGACTCAAACTAATTTCCAGCACACTAAAATGTATCTTCAGCTCAAATGCTTCAGCTCAAATGCTCAAGTGCTTGTACTTCACTTCCCGGTTCTTAGCATATCCATTGCTGTTTTCTTTTCTTTTTTTGTATGAACGGTTAAAAAACAAATTCCTCTTTCCAAGTGTGTATGTTCTCATGATAACATTCTGACCAATCAAAAAGCAGTGATTTCCTGTCTTCAAGCCGGGTCATGGCAGTACAGGTACATCTCGTTTTATTGATGATGCAACATTTGTTCACAGCACGGTGTGGCTCCTTGTGCCAGTAGAAAAGTGCCATAAGACCTTTAGAACTGCTGCCCTCAATATCTTCAAAATGACACCTCTTATCTGAGCACTTAGGGCAAGAACTGCATGTTCAGAACCTAAACTAACAACACACACACACACACACACACACACACACACACACACACACACACACACACAAAACCTTCTTCTGTGTCTTCTCTGTGTGATCTGAGAGGGGACTGGTAGAGTACTAACTCTGACAGAATCTTGGTTTGTTTGCATCTCTTAATGTAAGTCTGGGTTTATTAGTGTGACCTGTTTTCCTTGTAGACTACAAAGACCCAGAGTATGTTGCTCTGGATAAGAGCATCTACCGTACACCCTAAATATAAAACCATTTTCACTTGTTTGTTTTTTATGTTTGTTTTGAGGATATAGTTTAAAAACTATATGCGTATAGTGAAAAACCGCGGTGTATTTTGGTAAAAAAAAATGCCTAAAAATGTCTATTTTTATAGTGTAAACCCTAAATATGCCCCCAAATCTGCTCCCAGAACACTTTAAGCAGTCATGCTACATGCTGCAGCAGCTTCTTCTTCTTCTTCTTTTTATGGCGGTTGAAACTTTTCAGTGTATTACTGCCACCACTGGACTGGTGGCGGTAATACAGTTCGCTTCTCAGAAAAAATCTGCGTTAGACTGAATCTGTGAATGCTGATCCTAAAACTGCGGGGTTACTGTACCCCGATCTTAGTCCAACTACCTTTTGTCAACGCTCAAACATACAGGTGCACTTTGTGGTTTATGATTACAGACAGTAGCGACACAAACACACACGCTGAGACACACTAACATGCCACTACCATGTCCATGTAACTGCTGTGCTGAGAATGATCCACGATCTAAACCAGGGGTGTGGAACTCCAGTCCTGGAGGGTCGTGGTCCAGCTCGTTTTAGTGATTTCTCTGCTCAGAAACACCTGGTTCATCTCACCAGTTAATTGTCAGGTTTAGTGAATGTGTTTGAGGAGGAGAACCATCAAACTGTGCCCTCAGGGCTGGAGTCTGACACCCCTGATCTAAACAATACCTTCTAACTGGTGGTCCTGTGGGGTGGAGTGCGGTGTCCTAGCAACTGCTGAATGAGATAACAAATGATGGAAGCAAACATAACTTTACACTTTACTTTTCAATCTTTACAAATAAACTACAGTCTAAAACTGAGTCATGGTCATCTATATGGTCAACTGATAAAATGGACAGAGTGTAGATGCAGTACAAGATGTTGCTACTAAAGTGGTTATATTGTATGCACAGCAAGAAAAAAAAAAAATCTCATTCAGTAAGACCGTGTAAAAGGTAAACAGCTTCCTGCACAGATGTTATCACCAACACCATGAAGAAAGTCACATAATTACAGATATTTGAGTGATGTGGCTGTATAATTGCAGACAGCAGGGGTGCCCAGTCCTACTCCTGGAGACACACTCTCCTGCAGAGTTTAGCTCCGACCGTAATAAGTCACATTTAATTCAGCTAATCAATGTCTTCGGGAGCGTCTAAATATTAGAGCCAGCCGTGTTTGATTAGGGCTGGAACAAAAGCTAACAGATCTAAAGGAGCGGCACCTCTGGCCTGCTGCACTTAATATAATCAATGTTTTAATGGACATTACTGACTGTGTGTCTATGGCATTGGATTGGAGTTAATTAATCATTTATTAGGTAAAATATTGACGTGCATGTTAAATACACCCATCACACTCCAATTAAAAACATGTGGCCACATTGCCCTCGTACATTTACAGTACTGTTTTAATTTTGGTTGCACAACTAGCGATTTTTAGTAGTTGACTAGTCATAAAAAAGTGGTACAAAGATGAGGTGAGACATATACTGCCAATAGGAAACACAATGTTCTTAAAATGTGCTTAACCCTACCTTAATTACCCCTGAAAATACACCAAACCCCTTCATTTGAATTAAGCTGCTGTTCATTTGTGAAACCGACCCCTTAATTTTACTTTACTTTAAGATTTAAGGCATGAGTTTAAAAAACCCTTAATCTTAAATTTAATTCAAGAGGTTCTATTATTTAAGGGGAAAATTTGAAAAGTAAGGGGGAAATTCTGTAGTTTTATTCCTTAATCAGCCTTAGTCTCTGTACTTTTTAAAAAAAAAAAAATTATTTTCAAAATTAAGGTCATTTTAAGGGGTAAAATTAAGGGTTTTTTGTTTCGTAGTGTGCAGTTTTTGTTCTTTTCCAGTAAGTCATGGGCTTTGACACAAGTCAATTAGTTGTTGATGTAAAATGTACTCTAAAAACACCACAAAATTAAGAAATTTGCTTTTCATGGCTCACAGCAAAAGCCAACAGCAAAAGCTAATGGCTAATGCTAAGTGAGATTGAAGTGAAACCGCATTAGCATGAAGAGTGACTGGGAAAGGTGGCGTTTACTCAACTTTTAGTCCTTGTTGTGAAAAATGAATCACAGGTGGAACGGAGTGCCGTTAATGAATTCTATGTAACACCTTATTGTAACACTTAAGGGTTTAAGGTCTTCTTCTTTGTTCGATGAAGCCAAAATTAGACACAGGTGGCTTTAAGCTGAACTCATTACGACCTGCATTAGTACATAGACATCTGTGGTGAGAAAATCACTAATGACAGAATTTTTCATTGAAATAATGCAAAATAAACAATGTATTAAGACCTTGTTATGTAAACTGTTGAGGATTAATCACCCACATTCACATCTTATTAGTGTACAGTCAGTACAATTTTATTTCAGCGGGTTATTCTGGAGATTAGAATTAAGGCTAATTAGACTTTATTAAGCCACTAATACCTCAAGAGGTGCTCCATATTTTTAATTATATAATGGATAGTTAAGGGCCTAAAATCTGATTGGCTGAGTTTGAATAGTTGAATAGTTTTTGAAATTTTCTTCATATATGCGCCTGTGACCACCTCTCAGCTTACATGAACCATCCAGTAAACACATATATGCAGTAAGAACCCAGTTCTGTTTACGCTGAGGGGCGGATTGACTTATTTTCTTAACCGTAACTATCATCTAGCTAACAGGATAAAAGCCACTAATATTAAAGGCTTTGAATTAATATCTTTGAATCAAACTCTATGCTCCCATTTATTGTCTCACTCCATATAAATGCTGTATACTAAGTACATTGATCTGTGTGCATTTAGTACTTTTTCGTGAAATCACAAATATGAGTGATTTAAAAACGGTTGTTTGTGCTGATAATGCCCATATATGGACTTCCGCTACTACCTGGAAGTGAATGGTACATTTTGACGTAGCACTTATGAACTGAACATTAAAGATTTTTATTTAAAATGTTTGCCATTAAAAGCATTACCAGCTCGCATGTTTTTGGCAACCAAAAAGCCATGAAATAATCTTCAAATGAACTTGTTATGCAAATGTAAGCCTCTAATTAGTGATTAGCAAAACCTTCAGAGTACGAACCACTTATTAAACAAGCTCTAAAGTAATGAAGTCCAGGAGTCACTTGGACTGGAACCAGAATCGAGAGCGGTCTAAATTATATACAACTAAGTTTCGATGATTACTTCATGCTCAGTAATTTGATTGTGGTCAAAATAACATGTTTATTGTATGTTATTTGAACTAATAATGAGATTTATGATGATTTTCACATAACAGAGTTTCTACAGTAATCTATAGATAATAAACCGGTTTGAAAAACTGTGGGCATTCCAGAAGAAGGAACCACCAACATGTTTTCCAATATATTAAGCAAATCTGACTAATCAAGCAATTGCCCAGCAGTCTAAATAAAGGGCTCGTGCTAATGCTTGGGATGGATGGATGAATGGATGGACAGATATATACAGAAAGATAGACAGACAGAGACAGACAGACAGACAGACATAGATTGATAGACAGACATAGATTGATAGAAAGAAAGATGATATATAGATGGGCGGACGGACGGACGGATAGATAGATAAATAAACTGACGGATGGATGGATGGATGGATGGATGGATGATACTGTGATTATACTGAAAATCTACATGATCTAAAATAAAGTATCGGGACAGACTCTAAAAGAACGTCTTGTGCGGAGATTAATAAGAGGTGAGGTTCGTGCTCTGGAACGATTAGAAATACAGTGCTGTGCTTTGGGCTATATTGACACAGGGCTGCATGGTAAACAGATGTAGAGGAGATCATTACACACAGAGCTAAGGAAAGCACTGATTCGGCGACGCAGATAAAGAACCAGGTTATGTTTGGGTTACGCTGGCGGACAAAATGACAGTCTGCACCGTGGCAAAGACATTGGATGCTCTCCAGAAAAAAGAGGGAAGAGAAAACAGTCTGGGGGGTTGGAGAGAAATCCCAAACCCAGAAATAACAGATTGCCCTCCATTCATTGTGAGGGTCGGCGAGATTTCACCCAACCAAAAGGCCCCAGCGAGCCTAGGCACAGGGAGAAAAGCTCTCAGATTGAAGTTCACATACTGCTTTAAACGTAGTGCCACACATCCACACCCCCCCAGCCCCCCCACCCACGCCTCTCCACATGTCAATCATTCATGCGCCAGCGAACAAAAAGGCTCTGCCAGTCCTGCCTGTCACCCTGTCACTCATATTCAACAGTCAAAAAATAAATAGGTAGAAGGAGGGGGAGGTGGGACAGTGTGACACAGGTGGCAGTTAGAGGGTGGCGGGGCGGAGACGTCTTGTCTGTTCGGATGTGCTTTTTCATCTGTCTCGCGGCAAGGGCGTTTCTCCGTAATCTTCCCGAGATGAGAATCCCGTTTTAATTAGGTCTACCTCTGCTCGGCGCTTCCCTTTCCCCGGTCTCCACTGGCCTACGTGCTCAGCCGGTGGGTGTTCTGCGGCGCTGTCATCCTCGCTTGCTCTTCAGATCAAAACTCTGTCAAAATCAAAGATCCCAGAGCCTGAACCCGTTTCTTCCTCTCTGTGATGTGCAGCTAGAACCACCGGCTCGTCCCACCAGCAGCGGCAAAGCCGTGTCAAACTCCTCTTGCTCTTTAAAGGAAAACAGATCTATCCGCTAAGCTGGACAACATAACAGCAACACACATATCATCAGAACTAAATCTCATATCTCCAAAAGAAGGAGAAGGAAAAACTAACTTTCAATGGAAGTTTATGAAAAGAGACATTTTTCAAAGTAATTCTGCTATTGCTTCATTTATCATGAAATGCTGGCACAGTGTAGATGGCAGCTGGTGTGTTTAAATTATGTAAAAAAAAAAAAGGAAAAATGACAGAAATGGAGATACAAAGCGATGATACTGTACCCCGAGAGGCTCTGGACTCCTCATGCAAATTCAGGAAAGCGGCTGAAAAACATCCCATGAGAAAATTCCGCGACTGTGAGAAGTTTGAATCACTGCGTTAAGGACGGAGGGTGTCGTGTTCTACAAAGCATGTTCACCCTTTAAACTCCATGCCTGCCATTCGGTTCACCTTAAAGAAGGTTTTCACAAAGTTTCCCTCAGAAGTAGTCGGTCAGACATGTTAAGCATCCAAATTTAGCTTCTTTAGTTTTGAACTGGAGCTACAAGGTTAACATTAATGGACACTAGGGCTGCATTCCATTCCAAATGTCATGCGCACTGATCTCATTTTAAAAAAAAAGAGGATCATCAAAATTCAGTCAAGAAAAAGCCAATTCAGAGGCACCAGTTTTCATTCGACACAAACATCGGCACTGCAAATAGTTTTTAAATGCATGTTTAAAAATCATGTTGTAAAAAAATCAGTCATGGTGGTTCAACAGAAACTTGATCATCATGTCAGTTGAACTTAGAAAAGTGTTAAAACTGTAGCAAAGACTGAATAACAAGGCGGAGCTACAGCTAAACACAAAATGCAGCTATTGGTTAATATGAATAGCAGGCCTGGTGGAAGCTAAGCTAACCAAAGTTAAAGCTCAAACGACGCAAGTGAAGAGAGGCAGATGGGGGCAGTCACCACTAGTACATTCAACAATCAAAATATTTTTACATTTTTATACTCTGTATATTTTGTGTGAGTAATAAAATACTAAACAAACAAACCCACAAAGAGAAAAACAAAACACAGGGGAACGTCACACACATGAGATAGTGTGAGGATAAGGGTCCACCCTGGAAACCTATATTTTTTCATTTTCAACGTAAAAGTTTTACAAGGTAAACAAACAAAGCAGCCAGTTCTGAATTCATTGTTTTTATGAAGTAATAAAAATTACTGTACATACAGGTACGCCTACTGGGCCTACAAGAGCCCCGCCCACTCACACTGAAGTTATAAGGAGTGCTGTAGTCTGGATGAGGCGCAATACAGGGCCACCTATCGACAGGTCCTTATTACTTCACAAAGGTTTAGGAGTCATTTTAAAGTATGGCCTCTGATAGTCACACAGCGTGAAATTCTTTCTCTGCATTTAACCCATTCACCAAGTGAAGCAGGGGGCTGCTACCCACGAGGGGCGCCGTGGAGCAGTGTGTGGGGATGGTACCTTGCTCAAGGGAATCTCAGTGTTGACACTAGCAGTGTTGGGATTCAAACCCACATCCTCCTGATTGTCCAACGCTGTGGGAAATTCAGCTCAGGCATCTCCCGTATCATATCTAAAGAGCTAAAAGGTGCCAAGAAGGGTTGGGTCATGTTTTTGAGATAAAATGCCGAAGACATGGATTGCTGATCCAGCCCAGAAAGACGCTGGCGAAGTAATTAAGCTCGGCTGCGCTAATGGAAGAGAAAGAGGCGAGAGAGCTGCGAAAATGTGCATGAAGGAAGAAAAAAAAAAAACCCTAAATGGCATTATGAAAGAGTAGCAGCCGTAATGGAGATTAAATTGTACAGAAGAGAATTAAAGAAGAGTGCATTTAGTGCGCGGAAGCAGCTGTCAGGATGTTTCTTCTGATGAGAAGGACTGTGCAAATACACTTCTGTTAGCATTGTTAAAACTCGGGAGGCGCTTGTGGAGGCTCTGGAGCGCGCCGGCTTCGGCAAATGCTCATTAATGTGACTTTATGGTGGCTGAATGTAAGAAAAAAAAATGTTGCGCTGGCTAAGTTGAGTAGGCAGTTGGCCTGCGAACAGAGAGGCAGCGGTGTTGAACGGAGTTATCTGGAGTACAAAGGCTCCATTAGTTGGTGGGAGGGGGGGGTGTTTAATTAGCACACTTATGCGAGGAGGCCATTAAGAGTGATTTGGAGTTGTGATGGAGGGTCTGCTGATGGGGAGGCCATGTCAACTGCTGACAGAGTGCACATGTATACGCCTACTGCACAATAAACAGACAAAAACACATGAATAAATAACAGGGCGAAGAAGGAGCTCGAGTAACAGACAAGCTTTACTTGAAAAAGCCAAGCAGAAGCACGACTCTGCCCTGCAGCTCAGGGCTGACTGAACCCCTCCATTCTCCAAGGCCACATCTGTGCTCCTCTGGAAAACTAGCACAAAAGTTTTATTTGGGGGGATAAACATCAGAAGGGCACCACAGGCAGCTGTCGTAAAGTGAAATTCCATCATTCTCTCTAAATGTCTTCTTAATTTAGTGGTTAAGAGGTAGACAGTCATCTATAGTGGGTTTGGTGTGAGATAGATAGATAGATAGAAAGCGAATAGTTCATAGTTGTGGTGAATGGAGCCAGACGTCTGCCTTAAAAATCTCCCTCACATAAAGTTACTCCTTGTGTCTGAACCGCCAAAATGAAAATTCTTGGTCAATGTTATTGTTATTTGCACTAACGGCAAAATAAAATTAAACTAAAGTATGTGGGATGCAGTGCCAATGAAATCCAACATCCTCCATAATGAAAGAGGGCTATTCTTAATTTTCGTCACTGAGTGTTGATTTAGAAGCTATTTAATATTTAGTTTCTTGCCATTTTTGTCTGAAATGTTCCAGTGCTGCTGCATCCCAGCTGTCTGATACCTGAGAAAAGTCCCCATAACAAAACAGCGGCCACTACCAGCCACTGGCCGAGATGTTACACAGAAGACACATGTGGTGGTTAGATAAACGTACTCCCAGAATTCAAAATAAAAGTCCCCATAACAAAACAAAGACGTTACACAGAAGACACATGTGGTGGTTAGATAAAGGTAATCCCAGAATTCAAAATAAAAGTCCCCATAACAAAACAGACACATTACACAGAAGACACACGTGGTGGTTAGATAAAGGTAATCCCAGAATTCAAAATAAAAGTCCCCATAACAAAACAGCGGTCCCTAGCGACCGCTAGCCGAGACATTATGCAAGAGACTCATGTGGTGGTTAGATAAGTAAAATTGCTATTGTAGATGAGAGTTCCTGTTTACCACCATGTAAAGAAATCTGATAAATGAACCATTTTGCACCAAAGCTACTCTGAATGATTTTCCTCACATCTCAAACACTGAACTATGAGGTACTGAATAGGTGGAATTCCCTTTTAAGGCTGCTGATAAAGGGAACACCTGAAGACCCTTATCTGGACATCACTTGCAAATACCAAGTTGTGGCCACATTACAGAGCCCAAGTGTAGCCTCAGCTACAAAACACCATCTCAAATGCATACCATCCAGAAATTCCACATTCAAAGTATACATATGCATACAGTACTAGGGAAAAGGCATAGGCACAAATGCAAAATGTTTAAAGCACTTTTCTCATTGTGTCATAAAGAGTCTGCAGCTTTCAGAATAAATACAAACAAGAAAGCAGTAAAGAGTATCAAGATTTGTTCTGTTTGTAAAAACTGGTTGATATTCTATGAGCTGGTGAGAAGAACACAGTGTTAAAGCCATAATTTATTTTTTATAGAAATGTTTAAAGGAGTGATTGTTATTGTGTAATTTCACGTGTTAAGTGCCGTAAATGGCAGTAGAGTCGTGACGGAGGGCGCGACAGTCTTTGACCGTGACTACAGACGGTCATATTGCCTTGATATTGAAAGAAACTTTAAATTGGTTTTTTTTTTTTGTACTGTGGTATGTAGGCTTACTAAAGTGTTGGAAAGGTGAAAGAAGTCTTGCGTCAATGACTTTATTCTCCTGATGCAAGAAGAACGCTGAATAGTAGAAAAAAGAACTAACACAGTTTCAGCTCCAGATTCCTTCTCAGTTCCTCCAGCTGTTGTTTGAATTTGTGAAAATTTAATGCAGGACTCATTGACTCAAACCAGGTTTCTGATGAAACTGCAGTAACACTGGACTTCCACACGGAACACAGTTTTATAACAGAACATCTTTATTTACTTTAAAAAGTTATTTTTTTAGTTTTATTTAATGTATTAGGTAATATTAATGTAAACAATATACAAAAAACAGTTTATAAATATAAAAATAATGTATTTTGTAGGTGATATTTTGTGCTCCCGTGTATTATTTCTGTAAAGCTTTGCAACAGTAGTTACGATAGAATTTGTTTACGAGACAGAATGGCGTGGCCACGTCTTCCAGCCTGTGCTTTTTTTTAAGTTTGTTTATTTATTGTTTTGTTTCACTTGCATTTTCAGCCGGTTTAATGGTTTATGATCACAGAGCGCTTCTCTGCTTTACTGCGCATAGAATTGAATAGAATAGAAATCTTTATTGTCATTGTACTTTAAGAACAATAACATCTTGTGCAGTCTCTTTCAGTGCAAGTAAAAGAGAACATAATGTTTATTTTATTTTTAAGAGAAATATATTAAATAAAAATATAGTATGTATTTTGCGATTTACAAAACAAGAATCACGTATTCATATTGTAGATTGTATATTATTGTATATTATATTTGCTCAGTATATTGTTCATTGTATCTTTTAATATCGTTGTTGTTTTTATACTGTTGTACTTGAGAGACACCATCTACCGGAATCAAATTCTTTGTGTGTGTTCACTCACATACTTGGCCAATAAACGCGATTCTGATTCTGATTTTACTCTTTTTTAGATTTGTTTTTTAAATGTAAAATGTGTACTTATTTTATAATATTGCACAGTCATAAAAAAAGAAGCGGTTCAGGATACATTTCACTGCGTGTTTTACTATATAACTATGTATGTGGCGAATTAAGAATATTGAATCTTGTGGCTTTGGCCTTTAAAGAGAGTCCCATAACTCACCGTTTTCAGGGTGTTCCATTTCTCCGATGCTGCCGTCGGGTGTGGTCCGTTCATAGTGGTCCTCAGGCAGGGCCAGTGGTCCGATGCGAGGGCCGGAGGAGCTCTTGCTGCTGGGGGTCTCGGACTCCTCCAGGCCACTATCATAATAACTCTGCTGGGAGGAATCCTGCAGGTCCTGCACGGGATTGGCGGTGGAGAACGTCACCCTACGGTGCGGCAGCTGCGGAGGGAGAAAAGAAAAACAGGGCAGCCGGTCAAAACAATCTAATTATAACTTTGGGGGCCCCTAACTAGGCTAATTGACCACCAAATTTGTAATATCACACTTCGAGAGACATGGGCTCTTTCAATATGCAATTTTCCGAGGGGCAATTAATGAGGAAACGTTTCCTTCCCACTCTTAGGGAAGGTTACTCCCCATGCAGCGCTAAGGAGGGACGCTGGCCGCCTCCTGATAGGGCGCAAAATCCATAATTAAATTCCCTGATATTACTGTGAAGATGACCTCCAGTCTCTCAACACTGTACACACACCAACACACACACACACACACACACACACACACACACAAACACACACACACACACACACACACACACACACACTCCCACAGAGCACATCTGTCGCTAGGTGAGCTGCGATGGTGGGATAACCTTTACCTGGCATATTAGCCGCGGAGCTGCTGCTGCCGCAGGTTTTTTATCGGAGGAAAACTCTAGCGGAGCTCTGATAGAGCGGCCGCCCCCTCCAGACTCCACACGGCCCAGAAAATCTATCCTTCTCTCCAGAAAAAGAGAAAAATCTCTTTCTCTCGCTCCTGCCATCTCCTCTCCATCTTAAACAGCTTCTCGATTTTCTCTCTTCTCTCTGTTTCCTCTCTTTTTCTCCCACATTTCTCATCTTCTCTATTGTATCTTTTGACCTTTTACCTCTTTCTCTCTCTCTCTCTCTCTCTCTCTCTCTTTAATCTGTTTCAGTGTCTTTCACTGTGTGGGCTGTTCTCTTTCTCTCTTTTTTTCTCAACTGTCTCTCTATTGTCTCCCTCTTCCACTCTCTCCTTTTCTCCTTCTGTCTGATATTCTTTTCCTCTTCTTCTTTTTCATCTCTTTCTCTCTCTCTCATAGTGCTATCTCTCTTTTTCTAATTTAGTTCTATTTTCTCTCTCTCTTTTCTCCCTCTTTCACTCTTCGTTTTCTCTTTCCATCTGGTACTCTTTTCCTTTTTCATCTCACTCTCATTTCTTATTTAGTGCTATTTTCTCTCTCTCTCTCCTTCACTCTCTCCTTTTCTCCTTCTTAGTCTCCTCCTCTCTCTCTCTCTCTCTCTCTCTCAGCAGTCGGAGCTCAGTGCACTTATTATGGGCTCTGGAACTCACTTTGTTGTCGGTGGCAACGCTGTCGGTTGCCATGGCATTCTTTTCTCTTGGACCTCATTTTTTTTTATTTGTATATAAATATATATTTCTTTTTTTCCTGCTTTTCATCCAGCTGAGTCGTCAACAAATCCCACTCCATCACCTCTCCTCATATCACACATCGCTGGCGGCGGCGTGGAGAAGAAGCAGCACCGCCGGATTCCCCCGGGCCCTGCCGGTTTTCGCCGCGCCCGGATCCGCCGCCGATCAAACTGGGCCCGAGTCACAACCGACCGCCGTCAGTCCACAAAATCAACCAATCAGAGAAGTCGATTAGTCCTCGACGACGGTGTTAATGGGAAAAACAGAGACGTTTTTCAGCGTTAACCCACGTTTTACTGACACGCTGCATCCGGATCGCGGGTCTTCCCTCCATGGGCGATAATTTCGGCGAGGTTCTCGGCGCTTGGAAAACCCACTGGCTTTAAAAACACATAATAGGAAGCGAAACCCATTTTCACATTTCGAATAAAAGCCAACGCGCAGGTGCTGAAGCGCCAGTGGCTTCTATTAAAAGTGTTTGTCGAGGCAACAGGCGTCGCGTTAACTTCCGAGCACAAGGAAATTAATGCAGGCGGTAAACGACTGTATTCTAAGATCCAGCAGACCTGCTCCTTTAAACAGGGATGAATACACACCACCTCCAGCTTTTTACTGGTTTAAAATAGAGTAAAGGAAAAATCTGTAGAGTAAAGGATGTTAAGTTTGGACACACCTTCTCATTCTTTGTTTTTATTATTTTTTACATTGTGGATTAACATAAAAAACTAACTAAATGATGAAGGAACTCCTGGAATTCTGCAGTAAACAGAAACAGAGATAAAGAACCCAGACTCTGTTCTGTAATCAGGG
>JBBJLR010000037.1:15378728-15389144 GCA_037577145.1 Brachypetersius gabonensis
CACACACACACACACACACACACACACACACACACACACACACACACACACACACACACACACACACAGACTCCTGCCTGTCAGTCAGCGTCAGCTGGGTGGAAGCTCGTGTCCGACACGCTTCCATTAGTGGGGAGACTGTTCAATTACCTCAGCTCACGATGTTTAAACCCTGCCAATTACCCATAGACCCCCCCTCCTTAAATTATGCATGCGCGGGCCTGGGCTAGTGTGTGTAATGATTTCCTCCTTTTAACACCACGCCGCCGAGTCTGAGTTGGACTGGGGGGAGGACCCACAGAGATCCGCCGCGGCCGTCCTGTTGCAGCGTGATCTTTTACTTCAGCGTATCTTCTGCTCGTTTAGTCAGATACTTTCACAATGGCTGCAGTCTGCAGGCACTGGCAAGCGGAGCTGGATGTCTTCAAATTGGCACACACACACACTCTGTGTCTCTGCATGCTCCGAGCACATCTCCTCTCATCCCCCTGTCTCCTAGCAACCTCGGCTGTCTCCGTGGCCCAGGAGGCACCCCTGCATCTTCACTTACTGTGACTTTATCCCCTTTTATTTTAACCCCCTCCCCCCTGCAGCTGACCCCCCAGCCTGCGCTCAGGAGCTGATCCTGGCTCACTTATATCTAACTCCATCTCTCTCTCTCTCTCTTTCTTTTCTGGATCAGGTTTTTTTTTTTTTTTTTGCATCGCACGTCCTCCAATGGGTGCTGTAACACTCAAACCTTAATTGGGACGGATTATGTGCTTTCAAATGAAAAATAAATGAAAAAAGCTTCTATATCCACGTCCTTAGTGACTAATTCCATAAACTATGTTTTGGATTCATGGCATAACAATGAAAATGCAAACAGCAGATCAAATTCAACTCAAATTATACTGAATTACAGATAAAAAAAATGGAGAACAGGCGAGTTTTTATGCATTTCGCACTTCCCGTCGAGTGCTATACTCTAAGATGCCAATTGGAAATGATCTCACACTGAGCTTCCAAATAAAAAGATCTGGATACAGACAAATGTCATCTCCATGTCTATATCAACCAATTTCAAAGGCGATAGTTTAGAATAAATGTGAAAGAAGTACTTATCAAATACGGACTGAATGATGTAATTTAACATAGAGACACAGTGTCACTTATGCAAAGCATCACTCTTACGAAACTCCAAAAGCTATTCAAGTGCAAATACTAGCCTCTTGTTGGGAATCTTCAGCACGCTGAATGCAAAAGAGTATAGTGAAGGACTGAGTGAGCGAGGAAGTGTGTGCACTACAAACCAGGTTCATGAAAACATCAAATACAGAGTTCTTATAACTCCATGGGGGCTTTAGCAAACCAAACATAATTGGGAATGATGCATCACACTTCCAAACTAAAATTCCTGACACACACCAACATGGATAAATATGAATAATGCTGTATGCAGAGATAAGTCATTTTTACCGAGTCCAAGTCAAGCCTCAAGTAAAAGAGTGGCAATGTTTACAGACAGCGACTCTAAATGTGGGAGTTTTGAGCTGTAAATGTTTAGAAGATATGCTAATTGGCCACGCCCCACAATTACAATTGGCTGTTGCTTAGCAGGGGGCGGGGCTGCATGCTGTGATCTGCCCTCACTAACATGGAGGATTTGCCTTAAATGATCTTAAATCTAAATGTTAAATATGAAAAATATATCTCTCACTCTAAATGTGAAACTTCACAGTTAGATGGGGCTCTGTGACCCCTTTCCAACGACCCCTCGAAAACCGCTCACCTCGGACAAAAGTAATGGGACACCGGGGCAAGGTGAGCGGTTTTCGGGTCGGTGGAAAGAGAGAGAGATATAAATAAATAATTCCATGAAATTAACATGATTTACAAGTTTTGACTCACGAGTCACAGCAGCGAGTCCGAGTCAAGTATCGAGTCGTTGAGGGAAGTCTAAAATCAAGTTACAAGTCTTTGTTTGTGCGACTTAAGACTGGAGTCCCCATCTCTGGCTATTTGTTGAGTGAACCAGTTAAAAAAATAGCTCAAATAAAGTGTACAGTTCTCTGCTTTTATCATGTACTTGCTGATTAAAAACAAAGCAGAAGTCCAGGGGACTTCACTCTCTCTGGGTGGTAAAGAAGGAGGCCCTCACTCTCCCTCATCACCACAGGCATCTCATTCTATGGCGCTTTATGTGTCTTGGCAGCAGTATATTGTACCTTTCACCCTCCGATACATTAAAGAAGGTTTAGGCAGCACTTTGTGATGGAGAAGACATAGCTAGTAGGTGGACTTACTGGAAATACTGGTTACTTTGTTACATTACTCTGTTTACATTGCTGTGCAAACATGGCACAATGTACTTTAACATCCCATTTGAACATTGTACATATGTAAATCTGTCAGATTGCTGCTATACTTCGATTGTTTTGTTTTAATCATTAAATTTAGCATTTTTTAGCAGTTTTTTTTATATTTGTGTTTTAGAAATGTTCAGATTTGTGTTTCTAAATTCAAAATTGTACTTTTATACTTATATCTACTTTACTTGAACTTATTTTTTAATTGTATTTGTGTTTTAGAAATGTTCAGGTTTGTGTTTAATTTAAAATTGGACTATTTTTAGTCCTAAAAGGAGCTTTTCAGGGCACATTTCACTGCGACAAATGACAAATAAACTACGACAAATAAGTAATGTTGAATATTAAATCTACTGTAGATTTGTAGGTTTTGCATTGGACTTAGTTTCTGTTAGGGTCTAGTTTCACACTGTCATTGTTTCGAAGACCATATTTTGGATTTCTTACATTTAATCACAACTATTAAACAGCTTCAGCAGCTCTGATTCTGGGATACGCCGTAGGTTCCTATGTCTAATCTTCCTGCTGCAAGTGTGTGCTTATCCAGAGTGTAAATAACAATATGGTAGAGCATTAATACTGGATCGATTGTGTTTTAAACAACACACTCCAACAGCATTTGGTTCGGTATCCATCAAATTAAGTGGCCTTCACAAAGCCTTTGCAGCTTTCATCTTTCTCTCCTGCAATCTCTTTGCATCCAGCAGTTTTAAAAAGTCCATTTTTCATTCATGTGCTGCACGCGCCTACCATTCTTTTACTCATTTCTAAGCAAAGCATAAAGCCCCAACTGTGAGGCAGGCATTATTACCAGTGAAATCAAGGAGAATTAATTGAATTATTTTCAAGTCATCAAGGTCCCCCATAGGTAATTGTTTCTGAGTCAGTGACCATGGCCGACAGTGAGGGTCCGGCTGCATGCAGAAACGGAGCTCCAAACAAAGCCTAAAGCTAGTGATGGAGGCACACACTGGGATATAATGGACAAATGCACAAAGAGCTATAATCAAATTCAAGCAGGCTTCATCACACCCAGCACACATCCAGAGTTAAGTGGCGCTTCAACTCAGACAAAACTATATAGTCTTTATCAAACCGCAGCCAGCTTCAATCTCGGTGCAAGAGCACGTCACGGCCATGACTAAAGATCCGGGCCTTATTAGAGATCTACACAGATGTATGATCAACTATGCTGGCTTTGTAAAAAGGGCCTGCTGAGGAAAGATGAAAGAGGAACTTCCCTCCGATGTACAGAGTGCCAAAATTAAAGGCACTGGCTTGGAGTCCACATGAAAAAGGAAAGAAATAAAAAAAAAAAAAAGAAAAAAACATGATTACATGCAAATGGGGACATTGTCGCATGCACATCTTGAAAGCTTCTTTTGACTTTCATCAAATTAACAGAGTTTATTCATATGAACAGAGACAGATATCACTGGGAGAACATCACAGGACAGATTCCACACACAGCGGCCGCAGCTCCATCCTTGAGGTCCATTTTCAGAATATTTCTTGGTTCATCAACTGACCGTCCACTGAGACTATATGGTGAGATTAAAGCTGATGGGGGGCACAAAGGGGGGGTGGTATATATTTTTTTTGGCTCTGAAAGGCAGAAAGCGTAACATGGCTCAAGGTTATAACAAGGGCCTGCAAAATTCATTTCTGCCGGTCTCAAAACATATCGACAACAGTCTGGACAAACATTACTTCGCTTTGTTGCACAGGGCAGAAGTGGCAGGGCCGATTTATTGATATATTTATCTTTTTACTGGTTTATTTATTTGCCATCTCCCCTCCCGAGAGCAGTGCTTTGAAGTTGAGGACGAGATTAAGTTTGAATTAATTTTGTACGCCGTGTTTGCATTTGAGGCTCTGAGTCACAGCTGATTTTAGACTGACTGCCTTAAGACTCAGGGATCGAGCTGAGCTGCACCAGGCTGCCTACGAGGGGCGCTGCACCCCCTCCCACGTGAGACCCTCCACCCCAGTTGTGCTGCCATGACAACGCTGAACGCAGAGCAAAGGCCGGAGCGGGTCGATTTGATCCCCAGCTGTGCTGCTATAGCACTAGCGGGGACACGGGGACAAGAGCGGCTCGTCGCTCCATTTGGATCCCAGCTGGACTGACTGCCACAGCGATGCCGAAAAAGCAGGACGAACCCAGCATGGGCCCCTGTGGAACTCCAGCTGTGCTGCCATGGCAATGTCGGAGCGACGACGAATGGGGCCGTGCAGATGTGTTCAAGCCCTCGGCCGCGGTACATGGCCTTGTAATTATGCACCATACATATTAGTTTTATTGCAGAGGCAGAACAATAAGCCTACATTTTCTGGGTGGCAAAAACACTTGCCAGTGAACCCAATGATCGTAAAGTTGCAGGTTCAAGTGGAGGCCTAGTGTGTAGGATACTTGCCTCTGAACCAAAAGTCATGGGTTTAAATCCTACCTTCAGCAAACCATCACTGGGTTCCTGAGCAAGGCCCTTAACCTCCAGTTGCTCCAAGGAGGCTGCCCCCTGTAGGTAGGGAATGGAAGTCGCTTTGGATAAAAGCTAAATGTCTTGAACGCCCAACATTCTACCATCGTGTCCTTAAGAAGACACTTAACCCTCAGTTGCTCCAGAGTGGCTGTCCCTGAAACTAATGATTGTAAGTCGCCCTCAAACGCCCCTTTTACATTTTAATCTCTTAAACCCAAAAGGTCTCAAATGATCAACTTACTCTTAAGCAACAGGCCTATATGTATTACTTTCATGGCAATTACTGAGTAATTTGTAGTGGCTACCAAATAATATGTTTGAAGATTATCCCTTAGGCCTCTTTGCGAAGGCGCCCTTCATGTCCTGTTATAGCTATGCAACTTTCATAGTAGTTTCTGAACAATATTTAATAGTTACTAAAAAGTTAAGCCTCGAGATTAAAGGCCCAATAATGAGTCCAGGGTGTAAAGGGTCAATTTTCAGCCATGCCAGTTAAGCAGTATAGAGAATGACAGCTCCAATATGAAAGAAAAGGGGACCGTTTCCTGTCAGTGTCACATTTTTTATTTCTTTTCTGCCACAAGCCAGCAGACCGGAGCATGCAGGATGCCAGACCAACATGGCCAAAGCTCCATCATCAGCAGCATAGCTAATAATGAGCTTTATCAGACAATGACATGAGCCGCCCAGCAGGGCACATCTCTCTCTCAGGCGAACAATAGCAGACAATATGTTTCGGCTCAGGCGAAATCTCCGATGGGGATTGCCTGCTTCGTATAATACTTGTCAAATCCCAGTTGACATTTCATATGGCTGCTAATCAGAGGCAATCTGTCCTTGGGCGAAATCCTGCAGTTTCGGCAAATCTTTTCTTTTGTTGTGAATTGCAAAAAAAAAGAAGAAAAAAAAAAAGAAGCAGAACCTGCAGCAGAACTTGACATTCGCTAGGCTTTGTTTACACTGGCATAAGGGAGAAAGAGGAAGCAAGCATTCAGTGCGCATCAGCCTAAGCCTAATGATAAAAGTGGTCATGATTGCAAACAGGGATAGCAAACCGCGGGGAACAGGTGAAAAATACAAAAGAAAATAGACAGTTTTTCTATTTTTGGTGCTGTGGAAATTCACGCTCTCTCTAGTCTGATATTTCGAGACAGGAATCAGAAACAGAGTGCATCACTGTGTCTCCCACCTAACAATTACGGACTGATTCAGTAAATCTGCACTTTGTGGTAAAACTACCAGTTCACAGTTTATTTAGGAAGAAAGCAAAGTCCAGTGCTCACATTCACGCCATCAGCTCTAAAACAGCTGCATTTGTTCACAACCCTAAAAAAATCCTTGACATTTCCTTCACAATTTCCTTCCATATTCAAATGTGTAGTTTAGTTTGTAACTGAAGCGAGTGATACATTTCCTTCTCCTGTGGAAAAATGTATCCAAAGTGTATCAGCCTGCACATACCGGAGGTGTTTCACACGGTTTGCGCTTAGACAACAGACACAATGACCCTCTTCGTTATTTCGCATGCATGAGCAAAGGAGTAAACGTGTGTGCAACAAATGTACGCAACTGTAGTTTTCATTAATAATATAGAAGGCAAACCCAATCTCTGCTACACACACACACACACACACACACACACACACACACAAAGACACACAAGAACAAATTCTACGGAAGTGTTCTTTGCAAATGCAAAACACAGAGATAACTTCTGCTTTATTTATAAACTGCTTTCCATACAAATGCATCACTAACACTCCCAACCCGTATCCAGCTCTTTATTAAGGTGGATCAGACTGAAATGTACTGATGTGGATGTTTAAAAATAAAACAAAACATCTGTTTCAGGTGCCACCAGGGCATGCATTCACTCAACTGTGTCCTAAGCCACATAGTTAAGTCTGCCTACGCTTAATAAAAGGTCTGGATGAGGTTTGATCAGGTTGAGGGCACCTTTGGTGATGCATTTATGCAGAAAGGGTTAGCTGTGGGGTGGCTATGCTACTGTTCGTTAGCAACGTTAGCCTAGCAGTTAGTTTCTAAAGCAAATTTTCGTCTCTAAAGATGTCTAGGCTGATCTGGTGTCAGTGGAAAACTGTGTAAATTAAGATTTTCCACCAAAAAAGTTCATTTCATACATTAAAGATTAATTTCTAACCATACAGTTTAAGGGGCTGGTAGCTTCATAAATGTTTCAATACATATTAATAAATACCCCCCACACTGGAGCGCTCCTCAGACAGTCTGAGCACTCTACGTCTGAGGGCTCTCTGATTACACCCTGCATTGCATTAAGCTATTACTGATTCTTATCTGTCATCCCCAGGGAAAACAGTCAATATTGTTCTCAATTCCCTCTGATGTAAAGGGCTATTCAACATTAATTATTCTTTCAGGTGTACTGTTATATCATATGTAGGAGATTTGGGGCATTGGATCGTTTAGTGGTAATGGTGCTCCAGTGGTCTGTGGGGGGCACTGAGGTGTGCAGCTTGGTGCTGTATGTGTCTAGGGGGTGTGAGATGGCGGAGAGGATTTGACAGAGTGGACTAGCCTATTAGCATAGCGGTGCTGCAACTGGAGAGAGGGAGATAGACAGGCTCAGTGAACACCAGGACAGCTCGACCGCTCACCTGCCCCTTATCAGTCTTCAAAAAGCAGAGAGAGAGAGAGAGAGAGAGGGAGAGAGAGGGTGGGAGGAAGACACAGAGAGAAAGAGCAAGGAGCAAGAGCATTACAGAAAGAGGTGAAGGGGAGAGAGACAGAGATAGCAGTGAGAGAGAGAGAGAACTGGAGTAGAGAGGAAGGGGAGAGAGAGAGCAGTACAGAGAAGGACAGAGAGAAAGCCTGTTAGAAAAAGACATAAAAAGAGAGGCAGCAAGGGAAAGATAGACAGAGAGTAAAAAAAAGAGAACAAGAACAAAACCAGAGAGAGCAGGAGTAGCAGAGGAAAGGTAAACAGAGAGAGAGAGAGAGAAGCTGGGGTAGAGAAAGAGACAGTGTAAGAAAGGGAGAGAAATACAGACAGTGCAAGAGAGATAGAGAGAGCAAAAAGAGAATTACAGAGAAACAGGGGTGTGAGACAGAGAAAAAAGAGAAAAACAAAAGGGAGAAAAGACAGACAAAAAGGCAGATAGAAAGAGATAGACAGAGACAAAGAAAGTCAGGGAGAGAGAGGGAGTGAGGGTGGGAGGAAGACACAGAGAGAAAGAGCAAAGAGCAAAAGCATTACAGGAAGAGATGAAGGAGAGTGAGACAGAGATAGCAGAGAGAGAGAGAGAGAGAACCTGAGGAGAACAGAGAGAGGGGAAAAGGGGAGAGAGAGCAGTACAGAGAAGGACAGAGAGAAAGCCTGTTAGAGAAAGACATAAAAAGAGAGGCACCAAGGGAAAAAATAGACAGAGAGTAAAAAAGAGAGCAAAAACAAAATCATAAAGAGAAGAGAAAAAGTAGACAGAGTGGACAAAAGTATAAAGAAAAAGAGAGTGAGAGGCTAGAGTAAAGTGAGAGAGGCTATGATAGAGAAAGAAAGAGAGTAGAGTAGAAAAAGAGAGAGAGACTAGGGTAGAGAAAGAGAAGGGCTAGAGTAGAAAAAGAGAGAGAGACTAGGGTAGAGAAAGAGAAGGGCTAGAGTAGAGAAAGAGAGAGAGACTAGGGTAGAGAAAGAGAGAGAGAGAGGCTACAGTAGCGAAAGAGAGAGAGAGGCTAGAGTAGAGAAAGAGAGAGAGGCTAGAGTAGAGAAAGAGAGAGAGGCTAGAGTAGAGAAGGAGAGAGAGAGGGTAGAGTAGCGAAAGAGAGAGAGAGACTAGAGTAGAGAAAGAGAGAGAGAGAGGCTAGAGTAGAGAAGGAGAGAGAGGCTAGAGTAGAGAAGGAGAGAGAGAGGCTAGAGTAGAGAGAGAGAGAGAGGCTAGAGTAGAGAAGGAGAGAGAGAGGCTAGAGGAGAGAGAGAGAGAGAGAGAGGCTAGAGTAGAGAAAGAGAGAGAGGCTAGAGTAGATAAAGAGAGAGATGCTGGGGTAAAGAGAGAGAGAGAGAGGCTAGAGTAGAGAAAGAGAGAGAGAGAGGCTAGAGTAGAGAAAGAGAGAGAGCAGACAGAGAAGTACAGAGAAACATGGGAATGAGACAAAGAAAGAAGAGTAAAACAAAAGGGAGGAGTGAGAAAAAACAGACAACAAGGCAGATGGAAAGAGATAGACAGAGACAAAGAAAGCCAGAAAGATGGAGAGAGAGGGAGAGAGAGAGAAAGAAAGAAAGAAAGAAAGAAAGAGAGAGGTAGCCAAGCAATTAATTGTCTTCTCTGCCTGGCATCTCATTTCAACACTCAAGCAAAGAAAGTCTATTACAGGAACAGGATGATCATTAAACCCCGCCAGTAATCACAGATAAAACAGATGAAAAATCCACCCTTCCCCCAATCCTCCTTTTCCACCCTGAACCCTCAAAAAAGAGGAAAAAAAAGGGAAGAAGAATAAAATCAGCCCTTTCCCCGGCCTGACTGTCAGTGGACTGTGACCGGTATATTGAAAAATAATAGCAGCCCTGATGCTCCTCCAGGCAATCACAATGCAGATAGATACAGCTTTTCAAGTTTGGAAATGTGACGCTATGAGGAGGAAAAAAAAAGGAGTGCAGACTTTAATTTTTCGAATTAAGCGCCTGGCAGGGATGCCATGCCGAGATCAAGACCTTGCCTGGGGCCCTTTCTTTCCGCAGACACACTGAGCCGAGAGAAATGCAAAAGAAGTGGACATGAGAAATATGAGCGTGGGCGATGAGACGGACTGAGGGGGGAGGGAGAGAGAGAGAGAGAAACAGGGGGGGGGGGGTGAAAGAGGGAGGAGGATGGTGGCTGGAGGAAGCAAGAACAGTTCATTTGTCATTGTCACACTGGCTTACTTCTCACTCTTAACTAGAACCAGAGTCCACAATCCCCTGTGAGCAAGAAGCTCACACACCGGCGGTCAGAAGTCTGGGGACACCTTGCCTCCCTCCGAAATGTCCTCTCGTCATCGTGGCTACTTTTCAGTTGGGGAAGAAGAAAATACCTGCAAACGTTTTCTTGAACCCCAGACTGTTCTGTAAATACTGTACAGGAATGAGTGTGAATCTGTAATTTAAGGTAATGTAGTTCACTGAGGAATCAACAGACAGACATCATTGTTTTAGCAATAACTTATAGATCTATATCAAGTTGATTACATCAGATCTGCCAACCGTGTTCGGCAGCTTTACAGGAGAAGGAAAAGAAAAACAACCTAAATTTCAGCGCTGTTTAATGTAAAGATGTATTGTAAAGTCATATATACTGATATACATTGATTTTTTTATATATTTAATTACTAGGCAAATATTTAAATTCAAACTGAATTATTATTTTTTTTAATCTGTTTCTATATTTATATCTTTACATTTTATTTAGTGGTTTTAACACCCAAAGGATGTAAAATAATGTTAGAGTAATTATTAAAATACAAACTTCAGTCTTTTCTGCTCATTCCAACATCCCCCTCCAGCACACACACACACACACACACACACACACACACACACACACACACACACACACACACACACACACACACAC